>JABUQX010044200.1:0-10000 GCA_015478945.1 Trachelipus rathkii | reverse complement strand
GTATTCGCTTAGGGCAATCCTGCACGACATGGCCCTGTTCTTCGCAATGAATACACTGATTTTTCTCAGTATAGCACTCCGAGTGAACATGGCCCCTTTTCCCACAGAACCGACAGTAAGGTCTGGAGGGGCAGTCTCTTACATCATGGTCGGGTTTCTTACAGTAAGAACATGGATAGGAATTTTTCGACCAGTGAGATTGTCTTGGTCTTTCTGGTGTTCTGGAAGTTGAGGATCGTGAAAAAATTTTTGTCTTGTTATGATAACCATTAGAATGTGGGGGTTGTGGAGGTAGTGCTAGAGCTTGTGCATATGTAGATGGAGAAGATGATGGAGTTCTTGGCAAAGATGAGGTTTCTGCTAATCGTAGATATCCTGGTGATAAATTCGAAGGGTACTGTGAAAAGGATGGTGATGGAGCAAGAGAGAACTGGGGAGACATCATTCCTTGATTGTAATAATATTGAGGTAATGGAGGATCTAGAGTTGGAGTTATCATAGGTTGATATGTTGTAAGATCTATTACCTCAGGTTGGGACAATGGAGTTGTTTGCTGGAACGGGAGCAATTTGGGGAGATGGTAAGGAAATTGGCACTAGGGGAGATTCTCTAGTGTAGTTCTGGTCTATGAGCTTGACCAGCCCGTCCCATGAGAGGGAACTGCCACCCATAGACAACTCACACACCATGATTAAGGAATTAATGAACTCTCGGATTTGGAGAGGTAAACTGGTAATTAGTTTTTCTCTTATGATCTTCATAGTCTTTGTATCTGAGCCTGGGAAAGCTTTCTGTGCCAACCCCTGCAACCTTAAAGCATACAGGGGAATGGTTTCAGATGGTAGGATAGTAGCTGCGTTGAACGTACTCAGATCATTCTTAGTTTGTTTCTTAAGGTACTCTCCGTACCAATCAGTTAATTCTCTCTTAATCACTGTATAACCTGTGTTGCTCTGCATTAGTAGATTGTAAACATTCTTTATGTCACCCTCTAGGTGTAAACCAAGATACGTTCTCCAACCATCAGCGGTAGAACGAGGGTATGTTAACTGGGCATACTCCTCAAAACGATTTAAGAATTGAGGAAACGGTTCTCCGCCCTCCAAACAGTATTTTCCCACCGGAATCATTTTTGTAGGTTTTTGCTGAGTCAGCTGAGACATAATGTCTGTCATATTTGTCATGAATGTGGTAAGTTTGAGCATCATTTCATGATTTTGCTGAATCAGCTGTCTTAACAGTGAGGAATCTTCAGGTGTATTTGGATGGAATGGCTGAGAAGGCAGTTGTTGTGGAAACTGTGATTGGCCACTTGATGATGGTTGACTTCCAGGGAGTGGTGGCACTGTATATGTAGGTAAAAACACTGAAGGCCTAGTATATTGATAGGGTGTTGTGTAAGGAGTGGGAATAGCCTGTGGAAGAGACATGTGAGGAATGTAAGTGTCAGTGGTAGTGGTGGAAGTGGATGTTATAGTAAATGTTGAGACTGTCGAATGTGTTGGAGCCGCAACCAACACATCAGCCACCTCAACTGGGGATATTCTCGATGCTTGACTTGAAGGATCGAACATTTGGAGGACTTCCATACTCGGCAAAGTTGTTTTAGGTTTAGGCATTTCTTGATCCATTGTGGAGAAGTTTGGAAGAAATTTGGGAGAAGTTTGAAAGAAATAACAAAGAACAGTATAATGAATACTCTCTGAACAGTGATGATAGGATAGAACAAAGGTAGATGAACACTTGAAATAATAGAATAAAGGAAGACAGTAAGAGAAGAAAAGGTAGCGTATTGAGCTTAGGGTAGTGTAGCCAACTACGCTCTGCTACCATTTAAAAAGATGTAAGGTTATTAATGTTGAAGATGAGTGATGACACAGTGGAACTAGCGATGATAAAGATTATAACTAATTGAAAAATACTCACGAAAATTGAAGTTGGCCGTAGTCCTGTTATCACAAGAACTGTACCCCAGGCTTAATCCTTCGTTCAGTGCGCGACGATAACCTGGCCTATATATATATATATATTATATATAATATAATATATAATAATATAGTATATTAATATATAATATAATATATATATATATATATATATATATATATATATATATTTATTATATATATATATATAATATATATATATATAATATATATATAGTACTATACTATAATATATATATATAGTATATATATATATATTATATATATAGTTATATATAGTTAATATATATATATATATATATATATATATTATATATAATATATATAATATATATATATATATTATATATTATTATATATTATATATAGTAATATATATAATTATATATATATATAATATATAGTACGAATGACTTATGAGTTTAATTCGTTCTTGTTACTGAGTCCGAAACCTCAATTCGATCGTATATCAAATCAACCCTTTCTTCTTCCCATTGAAATTAATTGAATGCCAATTATTCCGCTTCCAGCCCCCAAAATACTACCCACTATTTTTTTTGCTACGTGTTTTTAAATAGAAAAGAATTTCTAAATACAAATAATTGTATAAAACATAATTAAAAGAAATGTAAAAGAAACAAACTGGTTTTATAAAGTGTATATTTACATTGGACAACTTGAGGTTAACTTAATTTTCTTCCCTGGTTTTTTGACTGTATTCGCCAACGCTTTTCCCTCACTTACATACTTGCAGGCCGTTCAAGAAAAAAACCTGTCCAAGTTGATAGTTTGCTTTCATCCTCCTTCAGAATGTTTGCGCATTTGAGATTGGTCAGTTCATTAAATAGCTCCGATAACAACGACCAAGTTGCAACTTTGTTCTGGGTGGCTTACTTTCAATAAACTGAAAGTCTCTAGCGGCGGCTCGTACCTCAAATTTTGGCTCGCAATTCAAAGCAAAAAAATTGAACGAGTGACAATTGCAACTCGTATCTCGGAAATCTCGTAAGTTGGGGCACTCGTATGTAAAGGTACAGACTATATATATTTATATATATATATAATATATTATATAAAAATTTATCGATTAATATAATTTACTATTAATATATTATATATAAAACTATATATATTAATTATATTCATATAGATAAATTTTATACATTTAATATACATATAAATATACATATACGGTCAAGATCAGTCTGTTTCGCTAGAGCGTAAGCTGTGCTTTGGTATTTCATTGTGGTTTGGTTTACAGGAGACGAAGACAAAAAAAAAAAAAAAAAAAAAAAAAAAAAACGTTTCTTTGGAAATTTTCTCTTAAAATATTATTTGTGTTTTTTCGGCAACGTGTACGCCCTACATATTTAAATCTAATTACTTAGAATTGTGGCTTTGGAATTTGAAGGTGAATCGGATTTGGAATCGGATTCGGTGTGGAAATTGTCTTCCCTCGGAACCCGAATCGAAACCCGTTAGGGTTGAAGTCGCACCTTCATAACTATAGTTCGAATAGGGATCGGTATTGAATTATCTCTCTTTACACTTCACAAATAAAACAAAGAAAGCGAATCAAACACTTCTATACTTATGCTTAAAAGACAATTCACTTTGTAACACATTTTTTGTCTTTGGGTAACAAATGTAATTTCCTATTTTCATATACCTAGAAGGTGTGAAAAATGGCTAATATTTCTTCCAAACTTTGATTTTGTGACCAGGATAATGATATTTCACATATTTACCAATTCCGATATAAAAAATTGGTGAATATAATCATTCTCGGTTACACAAAGTGGGGAAAAAACGACATATAACTCGAAAGTAGCATTTATTTATTCCTAGTTTATACAACATAGACCTCAAAATATTTATGTTAGAAGATTTCTGGATTTACTCTTATAAGGTAAGTTGCTTTCACGAATTAACCCCAAAATATAGTCTCCAATCATGTTTTCGTTATATGGTCCTTGGTAGTGGCGTTCAAAGTCCAGAATATCCTGTTGAAATGGCTCGCCGTGCTCCTCTGAGTACGCCCCAATGTTCTTCTTAAATTTAGCAAGATGAGCATCAAGGATATGGACTTTGAAGGAAATCCTGCAGCCCATTTTGCAGTAGTTGTTGACTAAGGTCTCAACAAGCTCGTCATAGTTTTCGGCCATGTGATTCCCAAGGAAGCCATGAACCACTGCAACAAAGCTGTTCCAAGCTGCTTTTCTGTCCTAGTCATCTTCTTCGGGAATTACTTGCACTCTGTGATTTTTTTTATTTGTGGTCCGACGAAGATATCGGTTTTAGACTTTGCATTAGACAGCTTAGGGAAGAAGTCTTGCAGGTAGATGAAGGCTGAAGACTCCTTATCTAGAGATGTGACAAACTGTTTCATGAGGTCTAATTTTATGTGTAGTGGAGGAAACAATATTTTCTGGGGTCCAACAGAGGCTCCCATTTGACATTGTCCCTTCCTACACTGAACTCAATCCGCTGTGACCAATCCAGCCTTTGGTAGTGCTCTGCGGAAGACCTGCTGTCATAGAGGCAAATGTAACATGGAAACTTGGTAAAGCCGCCTTAGAGACCCGCCAGGAATGCCCCCATTTTGAAATCTCTGATAACTTCCCAATTGTGTTCTTCATATTTCAAGGCACTTAGCAATAGCTTCATGCTGTTGTGCTCCTCTTTTGAGCTGCACCGAGTTAACCAAGGGAAGAGATGGATATATGTCCCCGTTACGAAGCAGCACAGCTTTGAGAGTCTTCGATGAGATATTGACGAAGAGGCGCCACTCGAATGGGTTACAGGCAATTCCAAGTGTCTTAAACAAACCTGTCACATTGTGGAAAAAGCGGAGCCCATCTTGGTTGGTGAAAAAGTTGAAAAAGAGTGGTGACGTTTTTCTGACTTGCGACTTTCACACATTCATATGACATTTTCCATTGCTTGAGTCTCGACGTCAAAAGCTCGGCATTGGACTTTGTGAGACCAAGATCTTTGATCAAGTCGTTGATGTCTTCTTGGTTGGGAAAATATGGGTCTCTCCCCTCAGCTACAGTATATTCAGAATCAACAACTTCATCGTCTTCTGATTTGATGCTATCTTCTGAAGATGGTTGTCTTCCCTTTGGAAGAATGGGTACAGGGAGCTTAGGAGAGTGTGCCCCTTGGCAATTGACGACGAAAGGTCTAGATATATGATAGCAGGCAAATTTTTGCAAGCTATACGCTTGGACAGGTCCACCAAGCAGAAGAAGCAATTGCTGGAGTGGCCAGTTGGATCTCTCCAAATTCGTGGCATTCCGAATTTCATGGCTCTATTGTCTCCCCTGTACCAATATCTTTCACTAATTGTTATTAAAAAAATATACCCCCTAAATTCAAACTTTCATTTAAAGATTCCATAACTATCAAATTCAGAACAACCAAAACTGTATATATATATATATATATATATATATTATATATTATATATATACTATATATTATATATATACTATATATATATATATAATATATATATATATTATATATTAATATATTCATTATATATTATATATATATATATATAATATAGTATTATATATATATATTTATATTATATATATCATATATATATATATATAGGTTATATTATTTATATCTATATATATATATATATATGTAATATACATCATATATCTTAATATATATATATATATATATATTATATATTGCCTTCTCGAGTTCTTTTGCAAAGTTAGTAAGTGAAATGAGGAGCCCATTGATTGTCTTAGTCCACAACAGGCATGCCAAAATATGCATTATAGGCCTCGCACATTTTAGCAGATTTATTCATACAGAGTACTTTTTTGTCAGTGTCTTCAAAATTCACAGAAACATAACAAAATGCAATTCTATACCTGATTTTTTGCAACCTCTGACTGCATCTGTGCTGAATGTTCCATCAAAGACAAAGTATCCACTTGACAGCTACTAGAAGACGAACTGATTAATCAACTAACTATATTGATACTTGGACTTACGTTCTCGGTATTTATTTTCGGTCTCCTAAGTTGCCCGAACGTTCAAAAAATAAAAATACGTCGTGTATTTAAAAAATATTAATTTTCTCTGAAATGCAAATAGATCAATCAGTTTGAAAACAACGATGTCAAGGTAGCAAAAGGAAAGTTTGAAGAGAATAATATTATTTTTCTTTGGTTTTCTACACAGAAGCAATTAAGAAATAGTGCTTTCAAAGCAAAGACAAAAAAAAATTTTTTTTGTATATAGTGAACTATCAAACAAAAATTCCTTCATATTAAAAACTTGCACTTCCAGAATGTCCGATCAAGTAAACATTTCAATTGAGAGGTTAAAAAGAAATAAAGACAATATATATATATATAATACTTATATATAATATATATATATATATTATAATATATATATTATATATATTATCTATATATTATTATATATATAGTGATATATTATATTATATATATTATATATTTATAGATATATATATGTTATTATATTATATATATATATATATATATATATATATATATAATATATAATATTATTATATAATATTATATGATATATATATATATATATATAATATTATATATATATATTATAGATATGATTATATATATTATATTTATATATATATATATTATATAATTATATATAGTATTATTTTATATATCTATTATATATATAGTATTATATAGTATATATATTATATATATATATATTTATTATATATATTATATATATTATATATTTATTATATTATATGTTATATTTATATATATATATATATACATATATATATAAGAATTTAAGATATTTAATAAAATTGAATAAGCTGTTAAAGAGATTTAGGTAGCACTCGAGATATATTAAGATTCATTTAATCGAGGGAATCGAATAGGGGATAAAATCGTGCCATGAAAAGGTCCGTGACGGTTCTCACGCTCTCTCGCCTCCACCTTTCCCGCTCTCGCCCCTTTTTTTGCACTCCCACTTCTCCCGCACCCCACTTTACGAAGAGATTCGAAAAACAAAGAGATCTCTCGCTTTGACATTTCAATCTCTTAAGGGCAATGATCCATATTTTTAGCATGTTGGGACCCATTTTTAGCCCCCAATTAAAAATGGCATCAAATTCGGAATTATCAGCCGATTTGACCCTATAAACACCAAATTGGAGCTTTTTGCTTTAAACGTTGTTTTCCGGGTTTTTTCTGTGTCTGTGTCATTTTTTTCAAAATTTTCAATTTTTCAAAACCCATGTTTTTGACATTTTTTCGTATCAAACTTCAGAATTTTTTTCGAAATGAACTTCAAACTTGCAATATGCATAGATGGGTCCAATACCTAAAAAATGCACTGATTATTTTTTCGATTTTTTGAGTTTTGTGCTCAGCGTTGTCCAATTTCCAAACCCACTTTTTTTGGATTTTGAAATGAAAAATTGCGATAATTTTTTATCTGTTTGGGCGAAGTGGATGAAATTTTCAGGGCATATGTAGTCTGGGGAGAGGCACATTTTTTACTTAGATAATTTCTTTGTATATGCATTAGTTTTGGATTTGTTCATGGAACAAATTTTCAAAAAAAAAAATTTTGGGAAAATTTTTTAAAAATTTTCGTTTGGGTATAAAACAAAAAATATCAACGTAATAATCATGTATCTCGACTATACAAGCCCTTGAAAATTTGATGTTGATTGGATAATTAGAAAAAAAAATATCTCTCTATTTCACTTTTTGGAACGATAAATTTTTGAAAAAGTGCAGAATGTTGGCGATATTTTTTTTTTCTACTTATCCATCAACATCAAATTTTTCAGGGCTTGTATAGTTGGGCGGGATAGACCTTGTTCCCATATACGATTCAATTTAGTTTTGGATTTCTTCATGGAACAAATTTTCAAAAAAAAAATTTCCCAAAATTTTTTTTTTTAAAATTTGTTCCATGAAGAAATCCAAAACTAATGCATATACAAAGAAATTATTTAAGTAAAAAATGTGCCTCTCCAAAGACTACATATGCCCTGAAAATTTCATCCACTTCGCCCAAACAGATAAAAAATTATCGCAATTTTTCATTTCAAAATCCAAAAAAAGTGGGTTTGGAAATTGGACAACGCTGAGCACAAAACTCAAAAAATCGAAAAAAAAACTGTGACTATTGTAGGTAATGGACCCATCTATGCATATTTCAAGTTTGAAGTCATTTCGGACAAAATTCTGGAAGTTGATACGAAGAATGTCAAAACATGGGGTTTTTGAAAAATTGAAAAGTTTTGAAAAAAAAATGATACAGACACAGAAAACACCGGAAAACCGTTTTAGAGGCCAAAGGTAGCTACAATTTGGTGTTTTTGGGTTCAAAATCGGCTGATAAATCCGAATTTGATGTCCATTTTCAGGTGGGGGCTAAAATGGGGTCCCAAAATCTAAAATATTGGATCATGCCCTTAAGCTCAATAATAACAAGAGTTACATTGAAGTAACCCAAATGCGCATACAACGCAAGTATATACTAACTCACTAGTACTATACATCACTACACTCACCCTCTACTACTCACCTCATAAACCTACCCTACCTCCTCCCTCTACACGCACTACCCTACCCCCCCTCATCTCACCCACCCCACCTACACCCCCTCACTATATTAATTATATATCTATATAATATATATATATAAATTATATATATAATATATATATATATAAATATATCTATTAGTATATATATATATATATATATATATATATATATATATTATTATATTATATATATATATATAGTATATATTATATCTATATATATAATATATTATTATATATATATATATATATTATATATTATAGTATATTATATAATATTATATATATATATATATACTATATATACTATTACTGACTAACTATGTATGTATATATATAATATATTATATATAGTTATATATTATATAGTATATATTATATATATATATATATATCTATATATATATATATACCCCCCCATATATATAAGTTAGTATATATATTGGAATAAATTTTTAAAAAAATTTTAACTCGTTTAATTAAGAGACATTTAAATTTAGAATAAATTTAAAAATTTATATTCAATAATATTTATTTACTTATTTAAGTATGTATTCTTTATCTGTTTGTTATTTAGTTACTATATTAATTTATTTTTTTGTGAAATTTTAATTTTGTTTTCTCTTCCTCCGAGCTTTTATAAAGATATACTTTTTCCTAAGTGCATTTTATTAAATTAAAATTTGAAGATTTAAATTCATAAATTACTTAGTGTCTCAATATAATAATAATTAATAATAATAATAATAATCATAATAATAATAATAATAATTAAATAATATAAGTAATAATAATCAATAATCAATAATATAATAATCAATAATAATAAATAATATAATAATAAATTGAAAAATAGGCAAATAAGAATAAAAAGTTAAATAATAATATATCTATTCAAAATGCTAAACTAATAATAATAATAATGAATAATAATAATAATCAATAATAATAATAATAAATAATAATAAATAATATAATAATAATAATAATAATAATAAAAACTTATAAATATTATCTTAAATAATATAATATATAATCATAAAAATAATATAATATCTTTTCCAATTTTTTTTATTTCAGCTTTAGGCAACTTACCTTTTGGAATATTTATTAGTCAAGATCATAGATGTTTTATAAATATTTATATAGTCAATATTTTACAGTTTTTATATACCTTATATTATAATATAGAAAGTAAGTTTCCTTAGTTATCTGATGGGTCTACTGAATTGCCACACAATGTCGTGCCTTTGAGACCCCATATACAAATTGAATAATAATATAAAAATAAAACTAATTATAACATCTAATCTTAAGATATTCTTTTAATAAAAGATTTTTTAATATATATAATAATAATACATAATAATTAATAATAATAATAATATAATAATAATAATAATATACGATAAACGTGCAAACTTATTTTCTCTTACTACACGTG
>JABUQX010044199.1:10000-15000 GCA_015478945.1 Trachelipus rathkii | reverse complement strand
CCTTTTTACGTGTTGGCACACAATCAGATACACTATTTTTCCCCCTAAAAGCTTTAAAGGGAGTGCAATATTTATCGTTATAAACCTTTCTGTACAGTAAGTGGCGCTCTATAGGTGGGTTATGATAAAATTAATGCTGTTCGATGACATCTCGTATATATGAGTCATGCAGACCTTTAAAATTCTCTCTCTCTCTCTCTCTCTCTCTCTCTCTCTCTCTCTCTCTCTCTCTCTCTCTCTCTCTCTCGAACATTCAGAAATGCAGTCAGAAGCAACGCAGACAAGCTAAAAGGTTTTTAAAACCTTTATATAACAAATAGTTCTTCAACTCTTGCAGAGTTTTGGGCACCTGTCCAAAATCTGAGAATGACTCACAATGATAGAAATACTTTAATCTTTCGTATAGGGTTTTAACATCAAGTTTTATGCGAAGAGAGACTTAATTTTGGGTAATATAGTATGACAGAAACTTTAAACGTGTTACCGAGTAGCTCGTTCAAAGTAAAAAGTACTAATAAAGATAATTTATTTACTTTGGTACATTCTAATATATATATATATTATATCTATATATATATATATATATTATATATATATTATATTATAATATATATATAATATATTTTATATATATATATTATATATATTAAGATATTTATATATAAATATATATATATATATATATATATATATATGGTGAAACTAAAGAAGTTACCCGCATGATATCTCGAAAACTAAGATAGGTACAAGAAAACTGATAACATATATGGAATCAGCGTATGAAATTTGTATGGAAAATGCAAAAAAAAATTTTATTTTTTTTTTATTTTTTTTTTTTTATATCTCCAAAACTACGATAGGTAGCAAGAAAACTAGTACTCTTTAGATCGCGTATGAAATTGTATTAAAAAAGATTTTCTTTCTTTTTTTAAGTCAGAAGAATACCCCAGGGTAAAACGCAAAGATGCAAAGAGTCGGGTCTCTCGGCCTTCCGGGGAACGACCGGGTAGGACTATTTCCCCCCCCGGGGAGGGTCTCCGGACACCCCCGCTCTTTGGTATTTGGGGTGTTCGCGGGGGGTTCCTTCCGCCCCTCCCACCTAACGGGGTATGAAATACGTCCGCCCCCTCTGTCCCACCGTCGCTCGAGCCCCCTAAAAGAATTTTATACGCTGATTCAATATATGTTATTAGTTTTCTTCTACCTAACGTAGTTTTGGAGATATAAAAAAATAAAAAAAAAGTAAAATTTTTTTTTTTTTCATTTTCCATACAAATTTCATCACGCTGATTCCATATATGTTATCAGTTTTCTTGTACCTATCTTAGTTTTCGAGATATCATGCGGGTATCTTCTTTATTTTGGCCTATATATATATATATATATATATATATATATATATATATATATATATATATATATTATTATAATAATATATATATATATATATATATATATATAATATATATATATATATATTATATAATAATATATATATATATAATATATATGAATCATGTGGGTTATCTGCCTCCACCTCCATATACATTTCGATTGCATGAATTCGGACACATTTTATAAAACTGAATGAAGTAATAATGCATCAAAGTCAAAACTGAACTATAGTATAAAGCAAGCTTCACACCTTTAAAATATTAATAAAAAAAAAAGTTTAAATCTATGTAAACTAACTAAAACTCAACATAACCTTTACTTAACGTAAAATATATAATGTAATTTTATTTTTTAATATTATTAATTTATTTATTTTGCAATTTCAAAAAAAAAAAACACTAAGTGCACCAAGAGCGCGTACGCTTTATTCGATTACGTAGATTTTTTAAAAAAATGACTGAGCTTAACTGAAAGCAGATAACCGACATGAACCATATATATATATATATATATATATTATATATATTATATATATATATATATCTATATTATATATATATATTAATATATATATATATAATATTATATAATATTAATATAATTCATGCATTATATATAACTGTATAGTATATATATATATATACTGCTATATATATATATATATATATATATATATATATATATATATATATATATATTTATATTATTATATATATAATATATATATATATATATATATATATATATATATATATATATATATATACGCGGTATACATCCGATGACACGGAGATAACCTCTAGTTATATGTCGTGTGATGGTAGTTGATTTTCTAAGTTGGAATGTTTGATATATATAATATAATAATATATTATTTTGTAATACGTTTTTGGTTAGTAATAGTGCATTTGTAATCTGATTTATAATAACATCAGATACGGCATGTCTTTGCTCTGTGATTATTAGTGCGGAGAAATTCTTTGTATAGTGGTTATTTTGGCATCTTATTAAATACACCACAGATCTTATAGGAAATTGTCGACGTTTAAAATTTTTTTCACTGGATAAAGATATGAAAAGATTTCGCTCGACGTCTTCTGAAATCAAGTCATTCCCACTGCTTCTTTTGACCCACACATGGCCCAGAAACACGCAGGCTTAAAAGTTAAAAACTTGGAGGCATAAGACTATTAGAGTCCTACTATAATTAACACATAATTATCCAAATTGACAACTCCCAGCAACAGATTAGTATGACACAAAAACTAGTTGCAAGTGAACACGGGCCGCTTTATTCCTTAGTCGGTGGATGCTAGACTTGGTCTGTATTGGTTGGTCACCAGGCGTTGGATGTTTAGAAAGAGTTGATGTTCATAAATCCTGTTAAATTTTCAAATTAAGGTGGTTTGATGGTCGTTTGGTGAAAGATAGACTTATGTGACGATTTTAAGTGAAACTGTGATTTCTAATGCTAGATGAGGATGAGGATGTAAACTAAGTACCGCTAGCAGAGTAGCCTCTGTGCTCATCAACCCTGACGGAGGTTGATTGATCCTAGTGTGGTGTGGTGTCTGTTGTAGTTCACATTATTGGCGCGTTAGTAAAGTGGATGTGGGTTGCTGTTGTTACTTCGGGACTCGTGTTGTCGCTAGATGGGACGATTTCTTTCTCGAGCTAGAGACTGTTTTTTGGAGTAGCTTTCTCATCGTTATCCTACTGAGGGTGGTTGATCTTGGATTTCTGTGGTACGTTATATCGAGAGCTAGTTTTTGCCTGTCTCGTGCGTGTGTGTAACCTTTGTGTGACTGTGCTTTTGCTCGGCGTCAAATTTTATGATGGAGTTTAATGCTGCTGGAGTGACGGTCTGGAAGCATTACATGTGTGCCCGAGGTCAGTTAGCTGGTGTGTTTGTTTGTGTGCAGAGGTTACTTCCAATAATCCATAGGGTGTGCAGCGCCGTCAGTCGTCTGAATTTGGATTTTTACCTCAGGCACCCCGCCGCGCGTTTCGAAGCTCCCGAATGACCAAGTCATCTTGGTCGCTGAACTATGGATCTGCCCGAACTCGCGGAGTAGTTTGAGGATTTTTTTCCATCAGTAACACTGTGCGTCAATGACGTCTCTCCAAGGCGCTACTTCCGATTTGCTTGGCATCACGTCTTTCAAGCCTAGGAGGCTACCTTGTCGCGCTTAGAATACTCGAAACTCATACACATTTCGCGCAACCACCATCATGATCAGCAACTTGAAATTACTTCATGAACTCAAAGTATGACGTCACATCACGTCATTGAACTCATTTAAAGATCTATCCAAATTTCATAATGTTACGATAAAATTCTCTTTTTTTTTTTTGCAAAAATTCTTCAAATAGATGAAAATACATGAGATAAAATTGAAACAAAAAATGTAAGAATAATCGACTTTAAATAACGCTTTTAATCTGTTAAAAATGGTGACAGTTCGAGCTCAAATCGAATATCGGAGGTGGTGTCTGCGAATTTAGTGTATAGAATTGTTTATAAATACTGTTTATAAATAATATTTTTAAATAATATACTGTACATAATAAATAATAATTTTATAACAGAATATTTATATATATTATATATATATATAATACTAATATATTATATATATATATAATATATATTATATATATGATCTGACTTGTTGCCTGCGAAAATCGCATTTAAAATTGGAGGAAATGAGGAAAATCAGAAGAAAAGCCGAGCAAAAGAGGAGGAGATTAAAACTTCCGAAGTGTTCACCATCCTGATAATTGGAAAAAACATTTACCATCTTAACAGAGGAATGAATTGCCTCGGGAATGGATCAAAGTATGCTTGAAGTAATGAAAATTGGAGAATAATATCTTGCATTTAATAAAAAACAAAATTTTTTGTTGAAATAATTAGGAAATTAATAACTACAAAATTATAACATTAATGGTGTGATGCATCAAAATGTAACAAATTAGTTCTTTTGAAAAACAGTTGCTTTATTTTCGATGTTAATTGATTATATGAAGATGGATATTCGGCACGGCCAATTCTTATGAAGATTTTCTTCGCAGAATTCTCGGGCGACAGTGTTAGCAACCCGGCCCTTAACTTTCTTGCTTGAACTACTCCAGGACCAGCATCGGAGGCTTATGCGCTTAGAAGCACGATCTTCTAGAGAGCTCTGGGAGGGAGTTTCGAGGGGAAATGGAAGAAGATGCTAGGTCCACTGAAAGGGTGAATGAAACCCTACCTTTAGAGTATATAACTCAAGGACTAGCATCGGAAACCATTGCGCCAAGAAATATTTTTCTAGAGTGCTCTGAGATCAAGTGTTTCGATGCCAGAAGGAGGAAGATGCTGGTCTAACTATATATATATATATATATATATATATATATAATATATATATATATAATATATATATAATATATATATATATAATATATATATATATAATATCATATATATATATACGTACTCGTCAAAAAAGTACTCACGCACCAGTAGGGTAAATATCACTCGCAGGAACGGGAAGGCCCCTAACCCTCATGAAACCCCACACCAACACAGACGACAACATCAGTTAACATATAACCACCCA
>JABUQX010044199.1:0-5000 GCA_015478945.1 Trachelipus rathkii | reverse complement strand
AGCGCCACCAGCGCAAAGTCTCCCCGTAATTCCTGGGGTGGAAAACCTAAATCTGTTAGATTAGGAAAGTAATATCACAAGTAGACCTCGTACGCCGAAAGCCGACTGGCGATCGGAAAGAAAGAATGAGATTCCAGATGGTTTTTAAAGATGAGAGTTGAGGAAGGGTTTCAAATATCTGAGATAGAAAAACAGGTGTAGAGCTATAGGGGCGATAGTTAGAAGGATCAGAGCGGCCTTCCTTTTTTCGGAAGTAGGTTGGAGACTATGCGTGCTTCCAACACGTGAGCGAAGGTGCTTATTGTATTGGAGGCCATAGAGAATATAGTTGAACGAGAGGGAGGGGTCAGCACGGAAGCACACTCCCTCAAAACTCGGGGAGGAATGCCATCCGGGCCACCCGCCTTCCTAACGTTCATAGATTTCAGGAGCCCATGCACCCGATCAAATGTAATCTCAGGCAAAGGCATAAGACACCTGAGAAGAGAAGGAGGAGGGAGAGGAATACCAGAATCGTCCAGGGTTGAGTTAGAGGAAAATAGGAGGCCGAAGAGATTGGCCTTTTCAGTTGGAGAGTTAGCAACAGAACCATCAGATCGAATAAGAGGAGGAAAGGTAGATTTACAGAAGTTGTTGATGTTTTTGGCAAGAGGCCAGAAAGATTTGTCAGTAGGAGAACCAAGGAGGTTAGCGCACTTTCGTTTGATGAAAGACCGCTTTGCTCGTCGAAGAGTATCCCTCAACGATTTCTAGCTTGAATGAAAATTAGCGAAAGTGATAGGAGAAGAGAATTTTTCCACCCCCGATACGCATTGTCTCTAGCCTGAATGGCCAGAGAACAAGTACGATCGAACATGGATTATGAGGAGAGAAAGATTTAGTCGAAGAAGGATGAACCTGCTCATCCCATCAACGATATACGCTCCCACCTTGTCGGCAAAAGCCGAAGCGTCACCAGAGGAAAAAGCAGTCATTCCAATTATAGTTTAGCGTAGAAGCAGCGCAAAGCTCCCAATCGGCCGATCAATAGTGCCAGAAAGACACGCACAGGCAGATGGAGCTGTGGAGGAGAAAGTATTAAAAATTAAGAGATATAAGGTTGTGGTCAGATTTACCCATAGGAGCGAAGGTGGTGTATTTATAGAAAGTAGAACTAGTGGTGAAACATAGGTCAAGTTGTAGTTGTTCTATATAACAAAAACACAAAAAGTATAAAGGAGTGGGTGTGATAATTTGGTCGGGAAAATGAAGGAGCGAAAACAACTACACAATGTTGTAATTGTATTGGATCAATACAGGAACCTATCGAATGCAAAACTACAGTCAGTTCGTTCTTTATTACGTAAGATATCAAAAAGGCGTGTGAAAATCTTGTCTGTTAGGAGAACAGTAGCAAAAGCACAAGAGTATTGTAGTAGAAGGAAGAAAGATTTTAAGCCATAGAATATCGAAGTAGGAGTTTCGAGATTCTCGAGACGTGTTATAGGAGTGTTTATGTTTACATAGCACCATACTTCCACCTTTAGACGGAAATTATAGAAAAAGTTATAGTTGGAATACGTTAAACGATTTAGAGGATGAATTCTTAGCCATCTGAGTCTCAGACAAGAGCAAAAGTAGGGTAGGTTAGACGAGTGGTATTCAACGGAGGCAGAGTTAGAATTTTAAGCACGGAGTTGGTGCAAGTCAATTAGAAAGCCCGCACTAGCAAAATCCGCCATCTCACACACACACACACGCACACACACACAAACAAGACACAAAAGCCAAAAACCAAAAAGGAAAAAATCGGGATAAAATTTCATCAAACGCTAAAAACCAATGTTAAAAAGTTTAAAGGTGTGCTAAAATAATTAAAAATCGATTTTGTATAATAAATAAAAAATAAAACTCAAACTTACGTAACCTTTCCCAGTTTACCCTACTAAAAATTCGCAATCAAAATATATATATATATATATATATATATATATATATATATATATATATATATATATATATATATATATATATATATATATATATATATATATATATATATATATATATATATATATATAAAAATATAAAAAAAATATATATATTATTAAATATATATATAAAAATATTTATATATATAGTATATATTTTTTTGCATGTTTATAATTACATAAAATATACATAAGATAAAAATATATACATATATTTTTTATTTTGAGATATATATATAGATCTTTTGGTACAAAATCGATATCTATATATAGCCTACTTATATGTAATACCATAATAGATAAATAATTATTAAATTATGTCCCAATACGGCAAGAATTTATTGGCATCTCATTTTGTATGGTGGTTACCGTTACAAAAAAAAATTGTTTCTTCTGATTTTTTTATTGTTTTTTATTCAGTTTTTTATGCAGATTCCAAATATGTTTTTAGTTTTTCTCTATCATCGACCATTTTTGTGTTACGATGGCAGGAAGTATTTATTGGCATCTCATTTTGTAGGGTGCGTTAAATATCCTGCCGTCGTAACACAAAAACGGTCGATGCTAGAGAAAAACTAAAAACATATTTGGAATCTGCATAAAAAACTGAATAAAAACAATAAAAAATCAGAAGAAACAAAAAAAAATTTTTTTTTGTAACGGTAACCACCATACAAAATGAGATGCCAATAAATACTTCTTGCCGTCGTAACTAGGGTTGTGGAGTCGGTTCAAAAATTTCCGACTCCGACCCGACTCCAGACTCCACCCTCTTCAAATTACCGACTCCGTACTCGACTCTTGAAAATTACCGACTCCGACTCCGACTCCGACTCCGACTCCATCCTTTTGAAATTACCGACTCCGACTCCGACTCCACCCTCTGGAAAATTATATTACAAATATACCGTATATATATATATATAAATATATACAATATATATCTTCTATATAATAATATACTTAAATATATAATATATATATATATATAATATATATATATATATATATATATATATATATATATATTATATATATATATATGAGGTTTTGTTGTTATCCTGTGTTAAATGTATATGTAGTGAGACTTTAGTAGTGACCAGTACGAGATAGAAAGTTGGACGTACATGAAATACGCACATGTAGATACGTACACGTTTGTACGCGCGCTACGCGCGCGTACACGTGATTGTATATATTGTATGTACGTATATGAGTGTATATTATATTATTATTATTATTTATGATTACCCTTCATTACCCCTTTCCCCCCTTTCTCCCCCCTCTTTTATGTATATATTTACATATGTGTGCACCGTAGGTGCACACAAGACGAGTGTATGTTGCATGACGCAGTCGATCAAACATTACACGAGTTGTTCGATTACAACACAGATGCATACACATAACACATTCACACACACACACACACACAAAACACACACACAACACACACATATATATATTTTACCCCTCCCCCTTTCTCTATCCCTCCATCTCTTTACCCCACCCTCTATTTCTTTTCTCTTTCATGATCGTTTTTTACCCTACCCCCCTTTGTTTGTTACCATGACTACATCATCATCATTGCCCCTACCCCCCTTTGTTCTCTCTCGCACACAAACACACACACACACACACACACACACACACACACCTACGTTTCCGCGCGCGCCCGTTTTGATCCGCCTTGGCCCCGCAGCCTTCGCACCGTGATCCGTTTTCCGGGCAACCCGCCACCGGAATCGCCACCGTTTCGCGCCTTGGTATTTACCTTTCGCGTTTCGTCACTCGTTCGCATTCGATTTGTCGCGTCATTGATGAGAGAGGGAGTTTATCCCCTACTTTCCCCCCACTCTCTTAGCTCGCCCTTGTGATATATAAAATTTCGGAGTGAGATCGAACTCGAATCTCCTCCTTCCATGCCGTTCAGCGCTGCGTGGTCAGATAGACCGAGACGTAACCGCTTACTCTTGAAGGGCCTTCCAGGTAGTGGAACAAATAATCTTTATAACTAATTTTCCCTTGAAAGAGCTCAAAGTATATTTTAACATTAAATAAAATGAATAAATTTTCATTCCCATGTCTTTTTTATTTCGACTTCATGGTCCAACACGCAAACAACTACGATTTCCAACATGCGCATGAATTATGTATTGAACATATTACACATTTCACTTATAATGAAATTTAAAGAAATTCCATTAAAACCAATCACTTTGCAACCTCAAAACAGTGAAACAGTAAATCAATAGCGCAATTACTCATCAACAGCGGTAGCAACAGGCTTCTGCTTTAATGCTTTAATGCTTTAATGCTTTAATGCTTTAATGCTTTAATGCTTTAATGCTTTAATGCTTTATTGCTTTACATCGTATTTTAACATGTCCTGATCCTATTTATTAAAACTATTATTATTATTATTATTATTATTATTATTATTATTATTATTATTATTATTATTATTATTATTATTATTATTATTATTATTATTATTATTATTATTATTATTATTATTATTATTATTATTATCATTATTATTATTATTATTATTACCACTTAGCGTTTTTCAACTTAAGTCAACTAAAATTATTTCAAAGTTTATTTAAAATATACGGATTTATTTTTATTAACCTTTTAAAGAAAAATAAATAAAATAAAATGGGTGGAAAAGAAAGAGCAGTAAAGAATTAATTTTTATTTAAGTATTCGACATGAATGAAATGATAATAATTTAAATAAATACACTACGTGTAAGAAATATATATATATAATTTAAGTATCCGACATGAATGAAATGATAATAATTTAAATAAATACACTACGTGTAAGAATATATATATATATTATATATATATATATATTATTATTATATATATATATATATATATATATATATATAATATAATATATATATATAATATATATATATACATATATATATGATATATATATATATATAGTATATATATATATATATAATTTAAGTATTCGACATGAATGAAATGATAATAATTTAAATAATCTGCT
>JABUQX010044198.1:45000-46916 GCA_015478945.1 Trachelipus rathkii | reverse complement strand
TCGCACTGAAAATCCCTTAGGAAGTCACTTTAGTGAAAGTGGTTGAAACATGAAAAGTTTAATAAACCATTCCGATGACAACGTCCAAGCAGAGCGCTGTTTTTCTACTTTAAAAATTTAAAACCTTTCTTAGAAAACACCATGTAAGAAAGACTCTCCGCCTTAGCAATGCTTTCGATCAAGAAAGACTTTATTATGGGCATACAAAATTTTAATAATAAGGTGATTGATAAATTTGACTTTTTCTTTTTAAATAAAAATTGTTAACCAGGTAGTTACATAACTTTTTAAAAGATAAGTGTAAAAATTTTTTAATGTTTTCTAGATAATGGCTTTACGGTCATGAATGCGCTCACGTTTGAAACACACACCACAATCCACGCACTCCACACACACACACACACACACACACACACACACACACACACACCACACACACACCCACACACACACACATATATATTATATATATATATATAATATATATAATATATATAATTATAATATATATATATATATATATATATATATATTATATATATATATATATATAATATTAGTATAATATACTATATATATAGTCATATAATTGCGGTGTGAGTAAAAAGGTAAAGATGCAACTACCAATATATTTGAGGACGAGCCGCGCCTGATATAATATATATATTATAATAATCATAATATAATATATTACATTTTATGTTATATAATATATATATATATATATATATATATATATATATATATAGTTTATTGAGTTAGTTGAATTAGTTTACTGTGTTGTAGGGAAGATATATGCTGGTATTTTAGTCAAAAGAGTGCGTCGAGTGACTGAAGGATTGATTGGTGAAGAACAAGGTGCGTTTAGGAGTGGTAGAGGGTGTGTGGATCAAAATCTTTACATTGAAACCAAATGACATGAGAAATGAGCGGAGAAGAAATAACAATAATATTTAGTTTATGTTTTATGGATTTGCAACAGGCGTATGATAGGATTAATTGGGAAGCCCTATAGCAGGTGTTAGTAATGTATGGTGTTGGTGGTAGGCTCCTGAATGGATCAAAAGTATGTATGACGATAGTGAAGCGTGTGTAAGATAAATGGTGTCAAAAGTGATTGGTTTAATATTAATAGAGGAGTGAGGCAGAGATGTGTTATGTCCCCTTGGTTATTCAATTTGTATATGGATGGGGTTATGAAAGAATTACGAGATTGAGGGTGGCCAGGACAATGGTTAGACATTGATGGAGTAATGGAGATAAAGTGGAGGTGCCCTACCTATTAAATGCGAATAATTTGGTTTGTGTGGTGAATCTGAAGAGAGAGGTTTAAGAGGATTGGTAGAGAGATTTGGCAGGGTGTGTAAAAGGAGGGGTTTGAAAGTAAACGTAGATAAGAGTAAGGTTATGGTTGTAAGTGAGGACAGTCCTCGGTGTGAAGTTATGTTAGATGGTGAGCAGCTGGAACAAGTGTCTTGAGTTTAAATATTTAGGATATATGTTGGATGAAAAGAGAACGGATGATGCAGAGTGTAGTAGGAAAGTTGTGAATGGCAGGAAGGTGGCTGGTGCAATTAAATCGTTGGTTGGGACGTAAAGGGACAAGTCTGGAGTGCGCTAGGGTCTTACATGAGGGTATGTTGTAGGGATGTACCGGAGCCAGAATTTTTGGTTCCGGCCGGAACCGGAACTTTTCGATTTCCGCGTTACACCTTACATATTCTACTTAAAAACTTGTCTGATTAACAAGTGGAGTCTCTCTAGAAGTATCTGGCATCTTGTCATATCCATACTAGTGATGCAGGTAACATCCGCACATTATTAGAGATCCGCATCCGCACTTTGCCCTGCGGATGTTGCGCGGGATATTTATTGTCGAGATTGATAAAGAATTTAACGCTAACTTTAAATGAGAC
>JABUQX010044198.1:25000-35000 GCA_015478945.1 Trachelipus rathkii | reverse complement strand
TGCGTGACAAACATCAGAAAAGAAAAGTAGTAAAAGAATATGACAAGTTGAAAAGAAAGCCCTGCCTTATCGCCCAATCAATACCTATTAGTGAGAAATCGTCGCAGTCAGAAAATCGACCCTAGAGCTTCATGGGACCGCGACGGACCCTCACTATGGCATATCGTCAAGTGTAGGGTTCATCCCCTGGCCCAGGTGGGCCACAACCATACCCCCTCACAAAACCCCGCCATTCACTCCAATTATGCTCCTTTATTCTCGCCTCTGTCAAACTCGCATTTCTCTCCTTCAGACATTCGTTTACTGATTCAATCCACCTTTTCTTCGCTCTCCCAGCCGGTCGATTCCCAACACACTCACAACTATACATCCTTTTAACCAACCGACTATCATTCATCCTTTCCACATGACCAAACCATCTCAACGTACTTTCATTTATTCTCTCATTTACCCCATTCTTCACACCACACAACTTTCTAATACGTTCATTCCTCATTTTATCAATTCTTTTCACAACCTAACGACCGCCCCTAAAATTGCCCATCTGAAAACACATTGAACTTTTTAGATCTGTACCTCTTATTCAAGACCATAGTCTCACTACTATACATTGACACAAGGTAACACATACCTCATTAAACCTAGCGCACGCAAGCCCTTAGTGCCCTTTACAATGCCACACTATTAATTGCACCAGCCACCTTTCCTTGCCATTCACAACTTTGCCTACTACACTCATGCTCATCCATCCTTTTCATCCGAACATTATAATCTACAGTATTTAAAACTCGCGACACGTTGTTCCAGCTTGCTCACCATCTAAGCATAACTTCACACCGAGAATGTCCTGCACTACAATAAACTGTACTCTTATCATACGTTTCCTTTTCAAACCCCTACTTTTACACACCCTGCCAAAATCTCTCTACCAATCCTCTCAAACTCTTCAGATTCACACACAAAACCCCAAATCATCCGAGTATAATAGGTAGGGCACCCTCCACTCACCTCCAATCTCCATCATTCTAACACCGACCCCTCCCCTGCCACCCATCTCTAATTCTTTCATAACCCATCCATATTTACCAATTGAATAACCAAGGGGACATCACACATCCCTGCCTCTTGCGCTATTAATATTAAAAGAAATTTCACTGTTGACACCCATTTATTCCTACCACGCTTCACCTTTCGTCACACATACTTTTGATCCATTCAGAAGCCTACCACCAACACCATATATCACTAACACCTGCCAAGAGCTCCTATTATCCTATCATACGCGTTGTCAAATCCCATAAAAGCCTAATATAAATTTATTCTTTTCTTTCTCCCTCATTTTCTCAATCCATTTGTTTCAATGTAAAAGATTTGATCCACACATCCTCACCACTCCTAAACGCACCTTGTTATTTCACCAATCATCCTTCAGTCACTCCACGCACTCTTTCGACTAAAATATATAATATATAAATATATATATATTATATATATATTAATATATATATATATATATATATATATATTATATATATATATATATATAATATATACTATATATATATATAAAAATAAATTTATAAATAATATTAATATTATATATAATAATATATATATATAATAATTATATATATATAATATATATATAAGTATATATACTATATATATATTATAATATATTATATATATATATATCTATATATATATATTATAGTATATTATATATATGATAATATATATATATATAATATATATATATATATATACTAAATATATATATATATATATTATAAATATATATATTTCATCATCATTCATCATCATTATCATCATCATCATTCATCATCATCATCATCATCATCATTCATCATCATCCCTTAGGACTGGGGGTAAGGTGCGTAACATGCACCGGAATCAGAAAAGTAGTAGAAGAATATAACGCAAGTTACAAAGCGCAGCCTTACCGTCCTCTTTATACCTTTTAGTGAGAACTCGTCACAGTCAGGACAATCCACCCTAGAGCTTCACGGATCGACACGGACCCTACTATGGCATCTCGTCAATGTGGGGTGCATCCCTTGGCCCAGGTGGCCACACCATACCCCCCTTACAAAAACAACCGCCATTCAATCTATTAGCCACCTTACCTTCCCTCACTCTGCCAAACTCACCATTCCTTCGTCCTCCAGGCATTCCCTTACCGACTCCAATTGACTTTTTCTTAGGTCTCCCAACCCATTCGATTCCAGCACACTCACCACTTATACATCCGCTTAACCAACCGACTATCACCCATCCTTTCCACATCACCAAACCATCTCAACGTACTTTCATATATTCTCTCATTTACCCCTTTCTTCGCACCACATAACTCTCTAATACCATTCATCCTCATTTTATCAATTCTTCTCACACCGTTAACACGCCCCTAAGATGTCCATCTGAAGCAATTGTACTTTTAGATCATACTCTTATTCCAGAACTATAGTCTACTATACATAACACAGACCAGGCCGCAGTACATATTATTTCATATTATAAAACCTGATTTAATAAATTAGGCGACTACTTATTTCATCGCTAATAAAAGCGGCGTGTCTCGACCCACCCATTTTTTATTTCCTTTTCTTTTTTTAAAACCAACATCATATTTCTTATCTTTTCAGCATTGAAAAATTCCTGAATTGATACCAAACTTGCTTTTATGATTTTAGATTTTTCATGTTTTTTTTCAAGATGGCGGCCAATAAAACGCATTTTGCGCGACAGTATAGATGTATATTTTTATTATGTTGGTTATTTTACAACAACGAGAATCATTTTTGTTGCAATTAGTTTCACCTCAAGGTGTTTTTTCACTTATTTCTACTACACTAATAGACCACAAGAAAAGGAAATTCCTATAATATTATGAAGATGTGAAAATTTGATTTTCGTGCTTTTGAAGAAGACATTGTTGCGTGGAAAATTATTGTGTTGAGTGGATGAATAGATGAAGGAACTGAGTTATTGATGCGAGTTCATGAGCTGTACCTTGAGAACTAATAATGATTTCAAAGAAAGAAGAGGAATAAAATAAACAAGAGTACAGATAAATTTTTAGTCATCGATTGGAAAGAGAGCTTAAATCATTAGAGTAAATTATTAGGAAGACTCTAAATTAGAAACGCAAGAACACACAATATCGTTTTCTCACATATGCTCAGCATTTTCCTTTGGATGAAAATTGAAGGCAGAGACGGTAAGAGGGAACTGACTAAGGTTTGCTGTTAGAGTAACAAACACCTAAGTTTCCTTTTAAGAATGAGATATGAGACCTAGAATAAGAGAAGTTGTAAGTAAAGTGGAAATTAGAATTTACTTAGAACTGTGAAGTCGTACAATCACTGACTTTTATCTATGAGGCAAGTACATGTGACGTCGTACAAGGTGATTATCGCATCAGAAAAGGATGTAATTAAAGGAACAGATGCAATATATAATCTTTAATTATTTTTCAGTGTGACTGCTGCAAGATAAATGAAAAGGACTCGCTCGTGACTAGTTTGCCGGATCTTAGTTTATGTTACAAACTTCATTTAGAATGCGGCAAATATATAAACCTATTTGATTGGCTACAGGCGTTTATTGCTGTCGTTAATGGTGATGAAGAAGAGCCTTCAGGTGGTAAAAACAAAAAAAAGAAGATAGATGAAACTCTACAGTATCCTTTTTATATTTAGTTACATTGTCTTTACATTTTTTCGGTTTGCTTAGCCCACTTTTCTTCCAACTTTTCCTTAATTCTTTATGTAAATATCCTTAAACAATAGCGGTGTTTCATTTAAATTAGTTTTTGTGTTTTGATTCAACCGATTGTAATTGTAATTCTTACCCAAATTTGAATATTTGTTATGCTTGATTGTTTAAATGGAAATATTCATATATTTTTTTAGTATTTTTCTTATCAAGATTTTTAAAGATAGTCTGGAATCTGGATATAACCAAAATATAATATTTTTGTGGGGGCGGGGGGGTCTAAATAATTAATATTTGGCATTCATTTCATATTTTGCTTCATAATTTAAGTTTTTCTCTTAGACATTATAATTTTTTTTTTATCATCATTTCACAATTTTTCCTTGATTCAGTTGTTTTAGAGCGAGGTTTATACAAGCGGTTGCTGAATTGCAGTTACTTGGATTTATAAAGCCAACGAAAAAGAAGACTGATCATGTTCAGCGACTAACATGGGGTGGATGCTGATTATATGTTATTTTTTTTTATTTATTTTTTTATGTACATTACATGTTATTTTCTTTATTTTTGAAAATATATTATTATTATATTTTATTTTTTATTCCTCCTTATAATTTATTCTGAAAGTTTAATAGATTTACCTTAAAAATGCTTGTAATTTCTTTTGAAAGTTGTGTAATAAAAGTTTGGTAATTTTTCCTTAAGTTTAAAATGATGTCACATAAATAGTGATATATTTCAGTTTTCTTTAGTACATTTGACTTTGGCTGAATTTTCAGATATCGTTGATGGAGATTGAACTTTTTGTGCTCCAGCTCTGTTACATTTACCCTAATTGAAAAGAAATGTATAAGAGAAACATTTTTTTGGTATACATGTGTTGTTCATAATTGAAAACGTTTTTTTTTTTAGATACCCTTGTTTCAGGGTTGTTATTAATATTACGGAATGAATCTAGATAATTATTTTTTTTTTGAGGGGAGGGGAAAGGAAGGTAGGATATTAACTAACACCATATCTACTTAAGTTTGGTAATTCCTGCTCAGAAATGGGCTCAAGACTGGTTGCTGTGGTGGAAGAGGCATTTTTTAAGACTTACCGATTTCATGTTTCCGTCTTTGTTGAATTGCCTTTCATTCCCTTTGTTCTTATTTGTTGCTGTTCTATTTATTCTTTTTTTAAGCCTTGAAATTACTATATACAAACTTGCGTCATTGTGCAAATATCTCGCCCATTGGTAATATAAATATTTGTCGAAATGTCACGAAAATTTGATGGTCTGTTTCCTCTTTTGCGAGATTGAAAGTAATAAATTAATTTTTTGATTTATAAGTAAAAACCCATTCTGTTTCCGTTCTTCGTCATACATTTTCTCTTTGCAGAACTACAAGTCTGGCTTGGGAGCATCATTATCAGAGTTAGGTATGTAGAAACGGAAACTTTTGTATAGATGGCATTTTCTTAGTCCCCTAGTGTTAGACCGCACCAAACAAAGGAAATGTACTGAGGAAGAATATTGATAACAATACCTTTGGTGGAAAAGCTATCTAATATATTACCAGCTACATAAAACGTACGAACGAAAAACTTTCAGAATGAACAACTGTCCCCCCCCATGACGGCAAATTAAAAATGGCTTTTGTTTTCATTTCTCAGAAGAAGCGTGGCCTCATAACAGCTCTACGTTCCTAGTTCTAGCTTTAATCTGATTTTAGTGATGCTTTTAATATATTACTTAATTTATAGAGATTCATTGAAAGTAAATAATCTAAGTAACTGTAATAAAAGGGAGAGTGGAGAAATTAATATTAAAAATGAGAAGAGGAAAATAATAAGTAATAATACGCGCATGGATGAAGTCCAGATATGCCATTCATAAACTGGAATTTTGCACCATTATGGTCCAATCCTTTAACAAAATTCATCATAAAACCGAGCTTAATGTGTGGTTGTGGAAAGCAAATTTTTTCCAGGTGAAACCAAGTGCCTGATTTCCTACGTTCTTCTCTCCCACGGTGTTGATTTGATCACAATTTTTGTATTTAGTTTGTGGCGTCTGGTGCAGGAGGCTGCTAGCACCACTGACGACGACTAAGCAGCCTCCGGGAAGAAACGCCACTTCTTCGTGACAGCACTCACTCTCTTCAACATCTAATATCCCTCTATTGAAGGTAGTTATTCAAGACTAAAACATAACCCCTTCAAATTGGTGACCAGTGCCACTGGATTGGCACAACGAACACCAGCAAGCAGCCATGAACACCCATCAAATCAAGTTTCTTCTATTGGGCTCTACTCTGTTCGTTCGGTCATCCTGTACCGCACTTCTCAAGCTTCTGCAGGTTCGGACCAACTGCTCGTAAGAGTACAGAGTGGTCGAAGCCTTCTCGGTGATCTTAATGTGTGCACACCTAGTTCTCACCTGACAGCTACTCGCTTCTTACTAGCCGACGTCCTTCCAGGTCCGGAGAGCGGAGTGTGCTCGCGGCATTGTCACTGGGGGAAGTTCTGTGGCGTCTGGTGCAGGGGGCTGCTAGCCCCACTGACGACTCCTAAACATCCTCCGGGAAGAAAAACACTTCATCGTGACAGCGCTCACTCTCTTCAACAACTAATATCCCTCTATTGAAGGTGGTTATTCAAGATTAGAACATAACCCCTTCAAATTGGGGACCACCTGGAGTGACCAGTGGCACAACGAACACCGGCAAGCAACCATGAACACCCATCAAATGTGATTCCGAACACCCATTAAATCACTGAACAACCATCAAATCAAGTTTCTTCTATATTGGGCGGTACTCTGTTCGGTCATCCTGTGCCGCCTGTACCGTACTTCTCAAGCTTCTGCAGGTGCGGACCAACTGCACGTAAGAGTACAGAGTGGTCGAAACCTTCTCGGTGAC
This sequence comes from Trachelipus rathkii, assembly GCA_015478945.1. Taxonomy (NCBI): domain Eukaryota; kingdom Metazoa; phylum Arthropoda; class Malacostraca; order Isopoda; family Trachelipodidae; genus Trachelipus; species Trachelipus rathkii. The sequence goes on along the minus strand of JABUQX010044198.1, from coordinate 28,356 downwards.
CTTTAATGTTGCACACCTAGCTCTCACCTGACAGCTACTCGCTTCTTACTAACCGACGTCCTTCCAGGTCCGGATAGCGGAGTGCTGCTCGCTGCATTGTCACTGGGGAGAGTTCTGTGGCGTCTGGTGCAGGAGGCTGCTAGCACCACTGAGGACTCCTAAGCAGCCTCCGTGAAGAAACGCCACTTCATCGTGACAACGCTCACTCTCTTCAACATCTAATATCCCTCTATTGAAGGTGGTTATATAAGACTAGAACATAACCCCTTCAAGTTCTTTTTCTTATCCCTGCTGCTCCACTCGCACAAGAAGCAACAACACTTAGTGTACCCAAGCTTCAATCCAAGTATGAACTCTATGTCACTTTCAGATCACAAATATGACATAAATATCTCTCAGAATGAATCCTGCTCAGTACAAGTTTCGTATTTTCATATGATTTGACTCCTTCATGTGAGTAGCATAAGTTACAGGGATTGGTGAACACATTTCCAGATTTGAAGTATGAATGCTTCCAAACTATGCTTTGATGAATCTGAGAAGTCTCAAAGCTTTTAGTAGTAAGCTAGTTTCTCATACTGGGAAAGAAATATTTAAATTCAGATTGCCTGTCACGTAAACCACTTACTGTAATATTCTGCAGTTAAAGATTTCTTCCTTTTATTTTTGATAACAGTAATTTTATGTGATTTTTTGATATATTTAGATCATGAATGAGATTATTCAATTCTGACTGGTTAATTAAATGACTCAGTTTAGGTATTTTTCAAAGAAAAAAAATTTCTTCATCAACTGGTATGTCTGCCAAGGTTCGGCATTAGTAACATCTTCGATTAAACTAAATGGTTCTGGTGGTATTGGAATTGGAAGCTCTGTACTGTGGGATAATGACCTTATAACAGAGAGTATTTAGATATTTAACATTACATTTCGTTGTGTCTGTTATTCCTGATATTTTTGTTATTCAAAAATAACAGTCTGTGGAGGGATCCATTGGTTCTCGCCAAATCATTAAAATTATAAATGGTATCTGACGCGATTCTTTCATTAAACCAGTCAACAGCGTAACAGATGAGACGCCGAAGATATGATAACAGGATTTTGTCCTGGTCATCGATTTCTCATCCAAAATATAGTTCATACGAATTTTTTTTATCAATAGTATTTCCTTTCTGAAATTTTAACGTGGCCACCACAGACGAAGCAGAAAGAGTTTGGATGATTAATGCAACTGTGAGACATGTTTAACGTACTCACAGAAAAGTTATATACCGAATTGAATTTGAAGAACTTACAACAAGATATCAAAGTTTGGGCTTACGTGGTTTGCTTTTATTTACAAACAATTGGAATTAGCTTTGTGGTGGAGCCTAACGATATGGAATAAACAGAAATGAAAAAAAATACTTTGTTTATATTACAAGTAATTGATCAACTATTGTGATGGAGTTCAATGATTTGGAAGAAATTAGATTTAAAACTGATTTTATTGATTGAACATTAAAACATTAGAAATATAGAAACGGTATCTATCGAAACTGTTCCAGTCAGCCTAATTGACACCATCACAAATGGACCTACCATGTAGTGAAAATACTATCATTTGATTTCTTTACGAATATATGAAGCAGGAAAAAATATGAATATCATGCAAATATTTGGTACAATCTTATTATTTTTAAAGTCATTATTCACAAACCTTCCTTATCCATTGTTAAAAAGGAAAAAAAAAATCAAAATTAATTTCCTGCCTGCTTCCTACCGCAATTTGGTTTGTTCACATTTTTTTTTGTAAGCACGGGGAATGGCAACCTTATAGAATTTAGGAAATTCCCTACGTTGGTAAGCATTTCTTACGATTTTGTGCTAAATTTGACAAAATTTCTTACCTTTCATAAGCACAAATGACAAAAACGAAAACCTCTTTAAAATTATGAAATTAAGAACCATAACAATTAAGAACATTAGAAGTATAGAGACAGTAAGAAGCCACATGGGTCTATCGAGACTGTACCAGTCAACCTAATAGAACCAATCACCAAACTTACATAGTATACGCAAAGTCTATAACTAAAGAAAAACACCATAGATAAATTACACGATAACCACACTGCAAGCTTTAATAAGTTTGCTATAGTCATAACATGCAGCTTAATAGCTATTGCAACTAAAAACCCGCCAATTTGGTTTAGTCAAAACATACTATATGATACCTAAACCACCCATGTGCCTATCCAATCCTTTCTTAAATGTTAATCGAGTCACTCGACAAGTTCCTGTGGCAAACCATTCCAAAAATTAAAAACCCTATTACTGAATGAATGCTTTCTTGTATCAAGGTGGCATGCCTTCTTCTTAATTTTATTACTGTGCTCTTTGGTCTCCCATCCATCTCCCGTAGATGAATGAGTTCTTTCTTATATCAAGATGACATGCCTTCTCCCTAATTTTATTACTGTGCTTCCTCGTCTCCCGTCCATCTCCCGTAGATCGAACAATAAAATGATTAGCTGAAACAATAAATGAAAGAGGTGGTTAATGGCTATATAATTTTTAATTTTTGTACATTATCATTTAAAGAATATAAGTCATTGACAGTTTTTTCCCCCACTGATAGTATATAAACAACTGCAAATTTTCCTAATAAATGAATATATAAAATAAGAGAATGTGAATATTGAGTATTGACTATTTTATCATAGTATAAAAATAATCAAATTTTAATTATATTTATATTAATACTATGATTTTATGTACTCGTTTGACAACTAATGTCTGACAACCATTTCCTGTTATTATTTTTTTTAGATGATTGCTTTAAATTTGTTGTCCGTTTGCCCTTTGCAGTTCGCTGTATCTGCGTCTGCGTGAGATGGTTGGTTTATTATTTTATTAAAATTAAAAACTATGCTATTAAAACATTAAAACTTAAAAGTACAGAGAAAATAAGAAAACACCTGGGCCTATCAAGATAGTCCCAGTCAGAGTAACAACATGCCAATGCAAACCCCATTAGAAAATTATAAATAAATTAGACAGTAAGAAGCCACATGAGCCTATCGAGACTCTCCCAGTCAAGCTCATCGAACCAATTACCAAACATGCTCATGCATATCCACAAAGCGCTCTAGGGCTTGTCAATAACTTAAGTAGTATACACAAAGTTTGCAACTAAAGAAAAATTATGGTAAAAGTAGGGCAGAAAGTCTACAATGTCAATTTTTATAAAAATCACAGCATATGCTAAAAATAATGAATAAAAGAAAAGAAAGCCAGAAAGAGGTATCTTTAGTAAAAATAGTGGTAAAAATATAGCAGAACCGATATATCAGATTATTATAAAAATCGCAGTATAG
>JABUQX010044198.1:2500-15000 GCA_015478945.1 Trachelipus rathkii | reverse complement strand
AAAATCGTGAAAAATGCCCAACAAACATAAGGAATTTCCTTAATTCTGTAAGGTTGCTATTTCCCATGCTTGCCGAATTTAGCAAGTTCTTACGAAAAAATTGTAAACAAACAAGATGGCAGCGTTATCATTTTGATTTATATTGAATGAATAAAATTCAATTAAAATTAGCTTTAAATCAATTTCTTCCAAATCGATAAACTCCAATCAGCAATAGTTGGATCAGTTTTTGTAATATGAACCATTTGTTATTTTTTTTTGATTCTATTTACTCCATCACAAAGCTGATTCCAATTGTTTGTGAACAAGAGTGACATGAAAAATCGCGTTCGTCTATTGCACGAATATTCGTTGCTAAATCTGGGTAGCTTCTTATTGAGCGATAAAGCTTAAATGACAAAAACGACAACAGTCAAACTCGATTGACAATATCACATTACAAACTTGAGCAAAAATCTACCTTTTTTTGCTCGAGCTGACTTTTAAATTTTGAAGACCCGTAGAACTTTATTATAGTAGCTATATTCCTATTTTACTTAATAAATTTACTGATCCGCTTATCCAAAATTTGGCTTACGAACACGTTAAGAGCTCCAAAATATGGATAGGACAACATGCCAGATACTTCTAGAGAGACTCCACTTGTTAATCTGACAAGTTTTCAGTAGAATATGTAAGGTGTACCAGAAATCGAAAAAGGTTCTGGTTCCAACCGGAACTTTTCAAGGTCTGGAAAGTTCCGGTTCTGGCCGGAACCAAAAATTCTGGTTCCGGTACATCCTTAGTATACACTGAAAAAATAATTAAAATCCATCCACAATTTTTTATTTTATAACAAAGTTAAAAAAACTCACATTTTTCAAAAGTGAAATTCTATTGAAGGGCATTTTATACCCTAATTTATTATATTTTTAAAAAATATAAAAACTCTCTAGAATTAAAGATGATCAAAATAAAACTTGTAGTACTAAGACGTGGCTATTAAATGAGCAAAAAATCTTTTAATTTTTTTTTTTTATTTAGAGTGGACTGAATCATCCCTCTAAAAAAGGTGGGCCCGGTCACCCTGCCTGACGCTATATATATATATATATATATATATATATATATATATATATATAATATATATATATAATATATATAAATTATATATATATATATATATATATATATATATATATATATATATATATATATATATAATATATATATATTTTATATATATTAATTCTATCAGACGCTATATATATATATATATATATATATATATATATATATATATCCTCCAGATCAAATTTGTAAACTAGTAATTTTAGATCTATAGATATGATTTATCTATAGTTAGTCAGGATTTATGAGAATTTATATTTATAGTTTTTTAAATATTGTGTGAAATGAATTCCAAAATAAAAGTTTCGGCTGAATGGAAAAAACGAGTAAAACAAGAGTATACAAGACTTCGTTCATTAAAGAGATTTAAAAGAGCAGATGAAATCAAAGATGCTTGGAATTTAAACAGAAAGGAACTGAATGGTAAGTATTAAATAAATTTAAGCAAAAGTATGAAAAGCTCCTATAATACTTGAGAATATGAGTGTTCAATAAAATATTGTGGTTAGATTGTTTAAATAGGCCAAGAATTCCTCCAGATAATTTATCAGCCATTTAAGGAGGTTTTTTTTTTTATTTATTTTTTATTTTTATTTTTTTTACTTGAAAAGTCAGATTCAAGAAAAAATGCCACTAAGAACACTAAATAAATAATAAAGTATTTGGGAAGTAATGTTGTGTTATTATTTTATAGGGCCTATATTAAAAGTTAAATATAATGTAGGCCTTACTAAATAACGACACAAAATATTTCTTCCTTTAATCAAAGGTTCTTGTTTTTTTTCTCTCTCTCTCTTTCTTTTCTTGTAAAATATTTATAATAGGAAGAATTTTTGGAAAATATTGTATCATTGAGAATAATTTACTGAGTTTATTTATTTTTACCAGGGAAGGGGGTCCTGGAGTTGAATCAAACAATTGCAAGCCATCAATTATGTTCTCAATGTTAAGTGGTACTATCATTCAAATATCTAAAAATCTGAAATTTCTACCATCATTCGAATACCATCCCCTGCCACCCCCACCTATAATTCTTTCATAACCCCATCCATATATAAATTGAATAACCAAGGAGAGGCAACACATCCCTGCCTCACTCTGCTATTAATATTAAACCAATCATGTTTGACTCCATTTATTCTTACTCACACTTCACTATTGTCATACATACTTTTGATCCCATTTAGAAACCTATCATCAACACCATATATCACAAACACCTGCCATACGCCTGTTGCAAATCCATAAAACCTAAATGCAATTTTTTCTTCTCCCTCATTTTCTCAATCATTTGTTTCAAAAATGTAAAGATTTGATCCACACATCCTCTACCACTTCTAAGTGCACCTTGTTCCTCACCAATCAGGCCTACAGCACTATATATATATATATATACTATATATATATATATGTATAATATATATATATATATATATATATAATATATATATATATTGTTCATAGAGAGAAATTTGATAAACCAGCTAAATTTGGAAATTAAAGTTAGCTTAGAAATTTTGAAATAGTGTAGATTTGCTTGAACCTTATTTGTGAGAGGAGGAAAGAATACGAGAAAAAGTCAAACTGGTCACGATTTGGAAGAAGGTGGAACTTAGTTATCAGGTGTGAGAGAAATATATGGAGAAGGTGACAAGTGGTTACTATTGAAAATACGTGGAAAGGAGTTGAAAGAAGCCCGCGTTGAAGCGGTAGGTAGATAATTAATAACTATTTTTATTTATTTTGTTAAAATTTTAATGAAGTTTGTTTTTATCATGTAATATTTGTGCACTTTTAGGGGCTGAGCCAAGGCTGAGTTTGGAGCCGAAACTGGAATTTGGATTGAGTGATGTCAACGGCCGGATCATTAATCAGTTCATCGTTCGGAGAAAGGAATATCTTGTGAGAGTCGGAGGCTGGAACAGGCTGACCTGTAAATTGGAATTGTTAGTCGTGCCTGGTCCTATATTGTTGAAGGTCAGAAGTTTTGGTCAATGACGAGGCAGGAGAACCTAGGATCCGGACGGGAATTGGTGTGATTAGGTTATTTGATCGGAACTAAAGTTAGTAAGGTATTTTTATTTGTTATGATGTAAACAGAAATTATTTGAAGGTTGCATCTCGTGAGGGTGCACTGGTTGCAGAAAAATGGTTAAAATTTGGATGGAGTAAGTTATTTCTTTTAACTATTTTTGGTTTGTCGATTGTTTCTTGATTTTTAAAATATGCATTCACCGATATAATACTTGAAACTGTTTTACTGATTTTTGTTTTACGTATATATTTATAAATTGGAAATCTGAGGAATGGGATTCGAGACGAATCCTTTTATTGAATTATTTTGAGTTATGACGTTTTTATAGTAAGTCTGGAAATTTGAAAATGGGTTTGCTTGTAAATGGAAAGAATTTGGTAGGTTTAAAAATTGCTTATTTTAAATATATTTTGGAAAATGGTGTTTTCTTTTTAATTCCTCTCCATTGTTTTATTGCAAATTTCAAGGTGTTAAACTGAAAAGGTAAAATTTTAATAAATAAGATGAACGAGCAGGCAAGGGCAAGTTCTCACACTCTACGGAAACCACCAATATAATCGATTTCATTGCCCTATTCCATATGACCTTTTAATAATTTACTAAAATTTTACCTTTTCAGTTTAACACCTTGAAATTTGCAATAAAACAATGGAGAGGAATTAAAAGAAAACACCATTTTCCAAAATATATTTAAAATAAGCAATTTTTAAACCTACCAAATTCTTTCCATTTACAAGCAAACCCATTTTCAAATTTCCAGACTTACTATAAAAACGTCATAACTCAAAATAATTCAATAAAAGGATTCGTCTCGAATCCCATTCCTCAGATTTCCAATTTATAAATATATACGTAAAACAAAAATCAGTAAAACAGTTTCAAGTATTATATCGGTGAATGCATATTTTAAAAATCAAGAAACAATCGACAAACCAAAAATAGTTAAAAGAAATAACTTACTCCATCCAAATTTTAACCATTTTTCTGCAACCAGTGCACCCTCACGAGATGCAACCTTCAAATAATTTCTGTTTACATCATAACAAATAAAAATACCTTACTAACTTTAGTTCCGATCAAATAACCTAATCACACCAATTCCCGTCCGGATCCTAGGTTCTCCTGCCTCGTCATTGACCAAAACTTCTGACCTTCAACAATATAGGACCAGGCACGACTAACAATTCCAATTTACAGGTCAGCCTGTTCCAGCCTCCGACTCTCACAAGATATTCCTTTCTCCGAACGATGAACTGATTAATGATCCGGCCGTTGACATCACTCAATCCAAATTCCAGTTTCGGCTCCAAACTCAGCCTTGGCTCAGCCCCTAAAAGTGCACAAATATTACATGATAAAAACAAACTTCATTAAAATTTTAACAAAATAAATAAAAATAGTTATTAATTATCTACCTACCGCTTCAACGCGGGCTTCTTTCAACTCCTTTCCACGTATTTTCAATAGTAACCACTTGTCACCTTCTCCATATATTTCTCTCACACCTGATAACTAAGTTCCACCTTCTTCCAAATCGTGACCAGTTTGACTTTTTCTCGTATTCTTTCCTCCTCTCACAAATAAGGTTCAAGCAAATCTACACTATTTCAAAATTTCTAAGCTAACTTTAATTTCGAAATTTAGCTAGCATTATCAAATAGAACTCTTAATGGACTTAGCCATACTCTATTTTCAGGTATAAATTCATATTTGTATATGCAATAATCGTCATATATAGTATATATATATATATATATATATATATATATATATATATATATATTATATATATATATATATATATATATATATATATATATATATTTTACCGACCATTTATGTCACAATAAGTCCGTCCCTTGTACCTCCACGGCCCACCTACAGATATGTGGTCTCTCTTCTGAGGTCGTTATCTAGGGTTGTGACACTTCCCAGGTCGTTACTGGCTTTGTTTCTTCTGGCGGACTTCTGTCTTCCTGAATTCCCGTCAAGACGTTTGAGCCGTTGTATAGGAGCTTCCTTACTTTCCCCTTAAGTTTCTTCCTGAGTCTCCTTTTGGTCCTCAAGAATATGCAGAGTCTTCTTTAAGGTTCTAATTATTCCTATTCTTCTTACAATCCTTCAGTAAATCCAAAGTTGTACCAGGAAGGTTTTGTAGCAATGAAATATGAATAGTTATTCTTAACCTTTTTAATCCTCACAAAACTTAAGTAAAACACGTCAAAGAGTCTTGATATGAAGAGCGGCGAACAAAGAATGAACAAGGAATGAACCGGGAATGAACGCATATATGTATAATGCTCGCTCTTTTATATCATTCTCTCTTAAGACGCTTACCTGTATATTGTTATAAATATTTTTACAATCTTTCTTAAAATTATTCAAAATAAACTTACAATATTAGATATTATTGCAAAAACTCATAAAATTATTCTAAATAATTTTACAGTCTAAAAAGTATTGAATTGATGATAAAATTACTCTATTCTTATAAAGAATGGTAAAAATACTAAATTAATTACGAAAAGTGGATCCTCACTAAAAATATGACTAAAAGCATTCCTAATGGTAATAATGTAGCTTAACCTTTTCTTATGTCTGGATTCATCTGTGATAATATCCCCCTTATTAAGATGAAGATACGGATTCTGTGGATACATCTCTTCTTCATCACAACTTACAGATGAATTCTGGTAAGGTATTCCGCCCTTACATCTTCTCGTCTTGAAATTCTTGTGTCCTTTAATCTGAATTCGCATTTTGATGTTTACTCTTAACGATTCTTCAGTCTTATCGTTTCGAAGTGCTCTCGATCGTTGTATGTGGTTCCACTTTGATGCTTTAAGTTGAAGGATCATCTTCTCCTTTAAACAACATCTTTTCTTTTTCGATAGGACATTCTTTCCATCACACGGTTCATTAGTTTTATTTTCCACATCTTCCCCTATCGTCAATTCTTTTGATACATCATATTTTAAAACCGAAGTCTGCAAAGCATAGTCTTCACCCAATAAGCATAGTGTCTGCATCTTATTTTCCAAATTATCCGGACGATTTTCGTTCATCTCTAGCTTCTTTCGCGAATTTTTAAAGTTCGCTTCTTCAGTGACATCTTTTCCTCTACTGCCGTGGTTACGATCACTTTCTCCCATACTCCTGTGGGCTCCAAGATTTCTGTCAACTACGTTAGAGGTGACTCTGTCGAACTCCGACCCTTTCTCTTGCAATTTCTTTTTACAACACATTCCGTCGGTTGTCTTATCATCACGCCGCATGTGGGCAGAGTTTCCTGTAACTAAGGGAGTTACGAAGTACAGGATCTTTTCATTAAATTCTGAACTCAAATCGGATTCGTTCCAATCCAAGACAACTTCTGTCGAATCAATTCTTGATTCATTTTCTGTTCCCAAATCTTGAATGTCCGATTTAGCTCCTTTTAAGTAATCCGTTGACCGAATAGGAGACAATGTTCGTTTGACCCCTCGTCGATCGTCTTCCTGTACTCTCGAAGTCTCAGATTCTTGATTCACTTCAACGCTACTTTCTTCAGCAACTTCTTCAAAGTTCTTGGCGGCGTCATCAAAATCTAAATCGACTTCATTACATTCTGGTCGTTCTTTTTCCGATTCGGGACACGGAAGATTTCTCTTTGACAACCTTTCCTTTACTTCTTTCTGTAGTCGTAGCAAATTCTTTCGGTCAATTTTCAAACAATCAATCGGATCTTCTATTTTCGGAGGTTCGTCCCCTCCCGTTAAATTCTTTACTTCAATTCCTACCGCTGCCGATTCAGCTTTTTCCTCAATTGTGCAGTCCGGTGGGTTTGCTCCCTTTATATTTCCTCGCGCGTGGGCGTCTCCTTGATTGACCTCACGCTCGGCGCTTCTTCCGCACCATTCCTGTTTCCTCGAAGTCTCAGATTCTTGTTTAACTTCGACACCATTTTCTTTGGCAACTTCTTCAAAGTCCTTGGCAGTGTCAACAAAATCTGAATCGACTTCATTGTATTCTAATCGTTCAAATCGCTCAAGGTGGTTCCCCATATCATCCATTCCGTCGGTAAATAGAGGTATCTTCGGCACCTTGGCTCTTACTTGAAAACTTTCCGAGGCATCATAAGTTATCCTCGCCTGATACGCGAGCTCCATTCTCTTGAGCTCGTATTCGCGCTCTTTCTCTTATTCGAGAGCCTCTCTCTCAGCTCTCTTCTCAGTAGCCTCTCGTTCTTTCTCTTTTTCGAGAGCCTCTCTCTCAGCTCTCTTCTCAATAGCCTCTCGTTCTTCTTTTCGCCTCGCGGCCTCAGCAGCTCTTTCTTCTGCTATGAATTCCCTGGCCTCCTTACCCTTCAGACCATACTCTTGACATAACTTACACAACAAGTTATAATCCATTCTTTTTCGTAAGTTTTTCAAAGTTTATACAACGCTTCCAGTCAGGACGGTGAATTAGTTAGAAGTATCCAGACAAATTTCGCTTGAAATTTCCAGTGTATCACTGATCATTCACGGAACAGGCCCCCAATTATATTTTTGCTTCTCTACTTTCAGAAGCTATCCCGGACAGGCTGACCAATTATGTCACAATAAGTCCGTCCCTTGTACCTCCACGGCCCACCTACAGATATGTGGTCTCTCTTCTGAGGTCGTTATCTAGGGTTGTGACACTTCCCAGGTCGTTACTGGCTTTATTTCTTCTGGCGAACTTCTGTCTTCCTGAATTCCCGTCAAGTAGCTTGAGCCGTTGTATAGGAGCTTCCTTACTTTCCTCTTAAGTTTCTTCCTGAGTCTCCTTTTGGTCCTCAAGAATATGTAGAGTCTTCTTTAAGGTTCTAATTATTCCTATTCCTTCTTTCTATCCTTCAGTAAATCCAAAGTTGTACCAGGAAGGTTTTGTAGCAATAAAATATGAATAGTTATTCTTAACCTTTTTAATCCTCACAAAACTTAAGTAAAACACGTCAAAGAGTCTTGATATGAAGAGCGGCGAACAAAGAATGAACATGAACAATTATATGTATAAAGCTCGCTCTTTTATATCATTCCATCTTAAGACGCTTACCTGTATATTGTTATAAATATTTTTACAATCTTTCTTAAAATTATTCAAAATAAACTTACAATATTAGATATTATTGCAAAAACTCATAAAATTATTCTAAATAATTTTACAGTCTAAAAAGTATTGAATTGATGATAAAATTACTCCATTCTTATAAAGAATGGTAAAATACTAAATTAATTACGAAAAGCAGATCCTCACTAAAAATATGTCTAAAAGCATTCCTAAATGTGATAAAGCAGCTTAACCTTTTTTATATCTAGATTCATCTGTGATAATATCCCCCTTATTAAGATGAAGAAACGGATCCTGAGGATACTTCTTTCCTTCATCTCAACCCACAGATGAATTCTATGTCTTCTCTTCCTGAAACTCCTGTGTCCTAGGAATTCAATATTCATCAGTTGATACTTGTATATAACCGGTAGATATTTCTAAAAGATATATTAATATATATATATATTATATATAATATATTATATATATATATAATATATATATATTATATATATTAATATAATATATATATAATATATATATATATATATATATATATATTATAATATATTATATATATATATATTATATTAGTATATTAATATATATAATATATATATAATTATATAACTATATATAATATTATATAAATTATATATATATATATATTTTTATATATGATATATATATATATATATATAATATATATATATATATATATACATATATATATATATATATATATATATATATATATATATATATATATATATATATATATATATCCCCCTCATCCACCCACCTACCCATACCTACTTGGTAGTTGATAACCACAGGTGGTGGGGTTGGTACCACCACAAAACTGCCTGCCTGTTCTGATGCACATTCTCCTTTCTTCATAAATTTCTGCAACCTTTGAGGTTTTAAATCTAATTTCTACTTTATTTTACATCATCTCTCCTCCTCTAAACATCATATCTTATTCTTAACCGAGACTCAGGTGTTTGAGTGTTCTGACAGGAAGCCCTACTCTGTTGACTCTTACTGTCTCTATCCTCAATTTTCTGATGGTAGTGGTTGTTGTTTGTTCTTGTCTCTTATTTGGACTCTTCCAAATTTTCTATTTTATGGCTCTAGCTATCCTGTAATTCTACTACTAAATTCATCTTTTCTGTATATTTGTCTCCTAACTCAGCTGATTATCCTAAATTCCTCAACTGCTTAAAAATTAGAAAAGATTTTCTCTTCTTCACCTTTCTGTGAAAAAATCATTCTTGGTGATTTCAAAGTTAACCACCGCCAGTGACTTTCCTTTGTGAACTTGACTACCACTTTTCCATCTTATTCTATCCCTACTTGAATCCCTGATTATCTTGGGTCTTGGGAGATGAACCTGACATTCTAGACCTTTTCTTAGCCTCTAATTCTTTTCCTTATTCTGTTAAACTCTGATCACCTTCTTATCTTTGTTTTCTGTTCTATCTCCAAGTTTTCTGCAAGACACCCTCCTATGCTGGGGAAAAGTTTTTTATACTTTGGTGTTGCTGCCTAACTGGTCAGACTATTGCAAGTCATACTTCTTGATTTCCCAGTTGAATGACGTACAGCTGGTGGAAGGGTCCCTTGGAAGTGGGCTGAGTGCATTACATGGGTGGTTCTCCCTTTGCACAAAACATGTCCAGTTCAGTATTCTTTCCCTTCAACCTAAAATCTAACAAAACCTTGGCTTAAACTCTGCTTATTCGTGCTATAGCTATTTACCACAGGGCATGCTGCCTTCAGGAATTGTTGTCATCTCCGTACTCTAGAAACATCCCAGAATTATGCACAGTCTATTCTCTGTGAAACTAAAAACTCTTCCCGTAGAAAATGTAATAATCATTACGGTTTTCTTCCTACATGTTCCTATTTCGGTGCATTTTTGCAAAAAATTGCTGAACTCTTCCACTTAGACTTCTTCTCTTTTCATCTGTCTAATGCTTCTAATAGCATGACTACTGTTGTTTTACCATCCGCTAAAGCGAACTGCTACCAAAGTTCAAAAAATTTCCACCTCTGGAGCCTTGTCTAAAGTGCCAAGGACTAAAGTGCCATGAGTTTAAGATCATCCATTTGACATAAATAATTTGCTGTCATCATTATTTCCAGAAAATTTACTTATTTTTTTGAAAAGAGGGGCCTAAATTATCTCCTGAATATAAGTTGTAATTTATTTATGTAAACATAGTATTTTGGATTCCATTTTTTAAAAAGTAATAGAGTATAATATTTTAATATGAGTGATTTTTTTATATATAAATTAATTGCTATTAAGAATTAGTGAGTCATGATCATGCATGCTGCTAGCAAATCCAAAATACCTGTTCTTAACAATTTAGAGTGGTTAATATTGTCTGGATATGTGAAATCTCTGAAGCCTTACGAAGAAATTGAAAATTGAAACTTTAGGAATCAACATCTACAAATGGGATGCCATACCTTTTATAGTTAGTAGTTAGGCGTAAAACCGCTCTTGAGAAAACTGTGATAAACCTGAAACATTTGAACAATCATCATCATTGCTTGAAGATTATGAGAAAGGGAAGCAGGTGATTAGTTACATGATGAAAACTTTGAAAGCCGAGCTTAACAGAAGATTTAACAGACTTGAAAATGAGGATATGTATAAAGTAGTGATATATCTTAATCCAAGGTACTAGGGTAAATTTTCTTGTCTTCAGAAATATCTGATCATATAAAATATTCTCTAGCTCAGCTTTGTGATGACACAGATCATGAACCATAAAGAAAACTAATGGGAGATTCTTCACCAACACCTTGCTTCAGTTGTACACATTACTAACTGAGACAATATAATTCTGAATACTGAATATATAGAGAATATCTCAAGCATCACATCAATGAATTTCATAGAAAAGTGTCACAAAGAAAAAAGACTTTATCCACAGAAAAATACCCTAAAATGATGGAAGTATAAAAGCAAAGAGTATCCAGATTTGGCAAAAGGTGCTTGTACATTCTTAAGCTGCCCTCCACACAATGTTGCCAGTGAACAATGTTTGAGTGGTACTGGGCATAACTTTGAAGACAGACATGCCTAGGGTTGGGAAAAAAACCGTTTTTTTTCAAATCGTGTTTTTTTCAGGAAAAAAACATGTTTTTTTCATGTTTTTTTCGTTTTTTTCAGTTTTTTTCGTTTTTTTCATTAAATGTATTTTTAAAATATAAAGAGGCTAATATGATATTTTACTTGAATATTTTCATTTTTCAAATATAAGGATATTTCAAATTAAACAAATATTCCATTATGATTTATAAAATAGCAGAACTACCTTTCTCTTTATTTTATCAATTGTTTTCGTTACAATTTACAGTAGGTTGTAGCCTGCGGACTGCTGTTTGTAGGCTTTTACTTACTAATTTAACTATGTATTTTACATTTGTATCATAAAATCTTATTTTCAAATTTACTTACCAAATAGTAATATTAGTATATATTTTATTTTATTTACTTTAATAGACTTAGTCTGAATGACAAAACTCAAAGTGACTTAAGGATGCAAATGAAATAATTTAAAATAATGAAATTAAAATATATACCAAAGATTGTAAATGAAAGGAGGATGGAAAGTGAATGACTAAATCACACATTAGACTCTGGAATATCAACTTTTGATTCCACTAATCACTAGTCCCCACTCCCCAGACCCCAGTTCCACTTACTTGTGCTGTGACTACTGTCAGTTCATTATCACTGGGCTCATCAGCGTGATCAGCCACATTTAATTTTCATATAACTGATAAGTCTGATATTCAGTCGTATGAAGTATCGTGTGAGAATTACGACAGTGGTGAAGGAGCAGGAGCAGCAGTAACAGGGCTCTTAAGCTTAGCTGCCTTAGCATAATCATCTCTCTCAGTGGGCCTGGCAAATTTTCAGAATTTCCTCGTTCTAGATTATGAGCAATTAAATACTAGTTTTTGCAACGTCTTACACAACAAAAGTTATATTTTTCATGCGGGAGCCTTTGCAATCTTTTATTTCCTTAAAAAGTACAGTCACATGACTTTTTGCACGTGGCATTTCTAAATTCTGATTAAATAATTATGATAAAAATGTTACTGAAAGCTGAAACAGAGTAAGAAAACATTAATGAAGCCACAAACAAAATATTATGAATATCAAAATTCAGAATATAAAATAAAAATATGGAAAACCCATAAAAATTTTGAACACAAACTCAGGGGCTTCCACCTTGTAGGAAATTGGAACCAAAAAATGTCCAAATTAGAGCATAAT
>JABUQX010044197.1:45000-52182 GCA_015478945.1 Trachelipus rathkii | reverse complement strand
TTATATAGTATACTATATATATATATATATTTATATATATATATATATAATATATATATATATAATATATATATAATATATATATATATATATATATATATATATATATATATATATATATATATATATATATATATATATATATATATATATATATATATATATATATATATATATATATATATATATATATATATATATATATAATATATATATATATTATATATACTTATGTAATAATATACACGTTACGTACGTACAGTACAAGAAGGAAGATACAAGCGTTGCGCGCGCTACATGCAAATTATTTTCGGCGGTTACGCCCTCGCAGAGGACCGCCTGCTTGTTCGTACCGTCTTCATTGACCAATCGCTGGCATTCGACTAAATAAAATGAGGGGAAAATAGAGGGGAGAGAAGGAGAGAGGGGAAGAGAAGGAGGGTGGGGGTATAAGAGAAGGGGATTGAACCAGAGAAAGAAAATCTAATTATAGCTTAAGCCTAAAGTAGTAAGGTATCAGCTGTCAATTATAACGCTAAGAACAAATGGCGTGGATTCAAGAGGGAGAGAAAAAAAATTTTAATTATCTTTAAATGACAGATGTAAAATTTATGACTTTTTTAAGAAGGGTACTAAGCTACTGACAAACTAATTACTTTTTTAATTGACAGGTTTAAAAATTTATGAAGCCTGCAAACCAAGACACACAAAGACTTTGGAAATAAGAGATAATTAATGGTTTTTCCCTTCGTGTTTAAAAGAAAGAAAGAGGCAATTAATTTTCATTTGACATATTTATTTTAATGGGGGAAAAAATGTTTACAAAGAAACGAATACATTTTGTTTTCAAACTAATTACTTTTTTAATTGTCAATTGGAAATTTATGACGTTTATACATAGGGTAAGTTGAACAAAGCATCAGATGTTAAGCCTTAAAGGGTAAGGTATCAGTGCCAATTATTTAACGGTTATACATAGGCGTAAGTGAACAACGCACCAGATGTTCTTGTAATTGACACCAGTTCTCTGTTCTTGCACTAACAAGAATACAGTTCAACACCTGTTACACGAAGTTGAAGAAACACATACATATTACATACATACATACACATACATACATACATACATATAAGAATACTCTCTCTCTCTAACTAACTAACTAACTAACTAACTAACTAACTAACTAACTAACTAACTAATAATATATATATATAGGTATATACTATATATATAATTATATATATATATATATTATATATATATATCATATATATATATATATATTTATATAAATTATAATATATATATATAATATATATCAAGTCAATTGCCGACATGTCTTTATTGGAATTTCCTAAGGTCGTTCATATTGTAAGCTATACATAATTCGTTTTTCTTAAATTTGTAAGTTCTATTTATATTTTGATTAAGAAGTTAATGTTATACTTATTTATTTTGTTTTTATTAATTATTTAAAAAAGAATCTATATATTTTGAAAACTTTTATTTATTTGCTTTGTTTCTTAAAAACATTTTCGTTATTTAATAAAAAATTTATTCATTTCATGTTATTTACTAAAAATTGCATTTTTACATACCCTAATCAGTAAATCCAGTAAATCAGTAAATCCGTAAATCAGTAAATGAGTTAAAACAGTAAATCAGTAAATTCAGTAAATGATTTAAAAGCAGTAAATCAGTAAATCAAACTGCCCTCCAAGCCACCCTTCCACCCTTCCCATGATCCAATTGATCCTATTGATCTAGTTCTATTGATTCTATTCGATCTATTGATTCAAGCTCATATTTTATTAAAATTGTATGTTTTACATTACCCTAAAGCAGTAAATCAGTTAATCAAACTGCCTTCCAGGCACCTTCCTACCTATTTATCCATTGATCTATTGATCTATTGATCTATTGATCTAATTAGATTCAAGGCATATTCTTTATAAAATTGTATATGTTTTAACATACCCAGAAAGCAGTAAATTCAGTAAATCAAACTGTCCTGTCCAACTACCTTCCTACCCTTCCATATCCATGACTTTATGATCTATGGGATCTACTTGATCTATTGGATTCAAGTCATATTCGGTATAAACATATCTCAAAAATTTTTATTTATTTTGTTCATGTAACTTAAAAATTATGCATTTTTACATACTCTAAAGCAGTAAATGCAGGAATCAGTAAATCAAACCACCTTCCTATCCTTCCATGATCTATTGATCTAATTATCTATTGATCTATTGATCTACTTATCTATGATTAAAGTCATATTTTCTATTAAAATTGTTTATGTTACATACTCTCAAAGCAGTAAATCAGGTAAATCAGTAAATTAAAAACTGCCTTCCAGCCACCCTCCTACCCTTCCATGCAATCTATTGATCTATTGATCTATTGATCTAATTGATCTATTGATTCAAGTTTCTTTCTCTTTAGTATAATAAATAGTTCTTTCGGATAAAAGCGGAAAAAGAAAACAAGTTTTATTTTAAAGCGTTTATACATAAGTGGAGACCTTTTCTTGTCATTTAGTGTTTGGGTGTCAACCTAGAATGGACGTTTGTAAATTTATGTTCCGCGCTCCTGCCACATGTCTTGTGGCTGCTAAAGGCTGCGGGAAACCTTTCTTTTTTTAAATATTTTAAAGAGGTTTGAGATTTCGAACAAAAGCCTGTTTAAATCATAATGGTGCAAACAGTGTTTACCAAGGAAAGTTTAAAGAATTACAAAGATGTAATTCAAATTCACGAAGGTTTATATGATATAAAAACTCTTCAATGTTTACCTGGGGTCATAAAATTATAATCCTTGACGATTTGATGCATAATTGAATGAGGCTATAGCAGAAACTTTCACAGTTTACTCTCATCATTTAAACGTCACTGTATTTTTATAACTCAGAATATCTTTCATCAAAATAAGTATATGCGTGATGTATCTTTAAATACACAGTATTTAATCTTGTTTGGGCAAAGAAGAGATATAAGTCAAGTCAATGTTGTGGCCACACAGATGTTCCCCTTTTTTTTTTTTTAAAACCCCCTTTCCCCAGCGGTTAAAGAGTTCCTAGAAAAGTATATTACCGACGTTACAATCTACGTTACCTCACGGTTATTTACCGTGAGCTTCCACCCAAAGAACACACACAGAGTGTTGCTGCGTACAAATATTACCTAACGAGATTGAGACAGTATACATACCTAAATAATGAGTACTCTCAGTAGGCAAATTATTTATACTCTTACTGAGAAAATTTAAAACCTGAAACCTTCTGAAAACGTAAACTGATCTGTGAAGATGAGAAAAATTTGTTCAATGTAAAGCTGAAGTATTCTAATCTTATACAAAGGAAATGTTCCTTTAAACGAGGACCTCAGAAGGCTAACAGCTGCGTCGACATAGACGCCATCATAAAAACTTGCTGGTAACGTAAGAAAACTTAAAAATTAAGAAGCTATTACAAAAAGGAGGAGGTGTGTTCCTACCTTTATTCTTTTCCGTTATAGCCCCTTTAATAACTATAGGCTTGCCCAATATTGAAGAAGGTAGTGGTTTTTACCCTACAGCGATTATGAGAAGATGAAATATATAATACAGAACCCTACCTCAGCAACAGCATCAACAGCAACAACAGCAACCACAACAACAACATCAACAGCAACAACAACCACAACAACAACAGCATCAACAACCACCATCAAACTCTCAACTGCCTCAGACAATGTATAACCCTTATCAACCGTTGCAACAACAGCAGCCTTTGAGTTTATATGATCCGCAAGTTGAACAGATAAATAATTACGAGAAGGAACTCCATCATATATTAAACTCTGATGTTGACATTCATGAAAAAAGAATCCTATATCAAAACGCTATACAAAAATTAGTAGATCTAAAAGTTTTATTAAATTCACCTAAGGAAGATTCAGCTCTAACACAGATACTAAGATTGAGGTGAATTTAATAAACTTTTATGATCTACTAATTTTTGTATAGCGTTTTGATATAGGATTCTTTTTTCATGAATGTCAACATCAGAGTTTAATATATGATGGAGTTCCTTCTCGTAATTATTTATCTGTTCAACTTGCGGATCATATAAACTCAAAGGCTGCTGTTGTAGCAACTGTTGATAAGGGTTATACATTGTCTGAGGCAGTTGAGAGTTTGATGGTGGTTGTTGATGCTGTTGTTGTTGTGGTTGCTGTTGTTGCTGTTGATGTTGTTGTTAGTGGTTGCTGTTGTTGCTGTTGATGCTGCTGCGAGGTAGGGTTCCTGTATTATATTTCATCTTCTCATAATCGCTGTAGGGTAAAACCACTACCTTCTTCATTATTGGGCAAGCCACCTGTTTATCAAAGGGGCTATGACTGAAAAGAGTAAAGGTAGGAACACACCTCCTCCTTTTTGTAATAGCTTCTTTTTATTTTTAAGCTTTCTTACGTTACCAGCAAGTTTTTAATGATGCTTCTATGACGACGCAGCTTTACCTTCTGAGGTCTGTTTAAAGAAACATTTCCTTTTATATAAGATTTAGACATACTTCAGCTATACATTTTAAACAAATTTTTCATCTTCACAGATCAGTTACGTTTTCAGAAGGTTTCAGATTTAAATTTTACTCATAGAGGGTAATAATTTTGCTACTTAGAGTACTCATTATTCCAGGTATGTATACGTGTCTCAACTCGGTTAAGGGTTAAGGATGTTTTACGCCAAGCAACACTCTGTTGTCGTTGTTTCTTGGGGGAAAGCTCACAGAGTAAATAACCGTGAGGTAATAGATGTAACTTCTTTATATACTTTTTAGGAACTCTTTACGCTGAGTAGGGAACATCTGTGTGGCCACAAACATTGACTTGACTTATATCTCTTCTTTGCCCAAACAAGATTAAATACTGTATTTAAAGATACATCACGCATATACTTATTTTGATGAAAGATATCTGAGTTAATAAAAATACAGGGACGTTTAAAATGATGAGAGTAAACTGTGAAAGTTTTTGCTATATCCTCATTCAATTTATGCATGCAAATTCGTCAGGAATTATAATTGTTATGACCAGGTCAAACATGAGAGTTCTTTGATATCATAATAAAACCTTCGTGAAATTGAAGTACATCTTTGTATCATTAAAACTTTTCGTGGTAAAAACCTTGTAGCACCATATGATTTTTAACAGGCTTTCGTTGCGAAAAATCTCAACCTTCTTGTAAAATATATAATAAAAGAAAGGTTTTCCCCGCAAGCCATGTAAGACCAGCCCAGCAAGACATGTGCCAGCGAGCGCGGAACATAAAATTACCAACGTCCATTAACAGGATAGACCCAAACACTAATAGAACAAGAAAGCTCTGCACTTATGTTATACGCTTTAAATAAAAACTTGTTATTCTTGTTTCCCGACTTTTTATCCAAAGAACTCAATTTATTTACTAAAAGAGAAAAAAACTTGATCATAGATCAATAGATCAAGTGGAGATCATGAAGGTAGGAAGGTGGCTGGAAGGCAGTTTAATTTACTGATTTACTGATTTACTGCTTAGAGTATGTAAAACATCAACAAGTTTAATAGAAAATATACTTGATCAATAGATCATAATCCAATAGATCAATAGATCATGAAAGAGTAGGAGGGTGGATGATTTACTGATTTATACTGATTTACTGCTTTTAGGTAACTGTAAAAATGCAAATTTTAAAGTATAAACAAAATAAATATAAAAATATAAGATTTGTTATACAGAATATGACTTGAAAATAGATCAAATAGATCAATAGATCAATAGTCAATAGATCAATAGATCGTAGGAAGGTAGTGGAAAAGACAGTTTGATTTACTGATTTACTGCGTAGGTATGTAAAACATAACAATTTTAATAAAAAAATATGCCTTGAATCAATAGATCCAAATAAGATCAAATAGATTCACATAGATCAATAATCAATGGATCATGAAGGGTAGGAGGTAGGCCTGGAAGCAGTTTGATTTACTGAATTTACTGCTTTAGGGTATGTAACATAACAATTTTAATAAAAATTATGACTTGAATCAATAGATCAATAGATCAATAGTCAATAGATAATAGATCAATGGATCATGGAAGGGTAGCGAGGGTGGCTGGAGGCAGTCTGGGATTTACTGATTACTTGCTTTACTGATTTTACTGATTTACTGATTTACTGATTTACTGATTTACTGAGTTTACTGATTTACTGATTTTACTGATTATAGGGTATGTAAGAAATGCAAATTTTTTAAGTTAAAAACATGAAAAGAATAATTGATTTAGTAAAACAAAATGTTTAAAGAAAACAAACAAAAATAAAAAAAGTTTTCAAAATATATAGATTCTTTTTAATAAAATAAATAAAAACTAAAATAAATAAGTAAAACATTAACTTTTAAAAATATAAATAGAAACTACAAATTTAGAAACGAAATGTTATATTATTAATATGTAACGACCTTAGGAAATTCCAAGACATGTCGGCAATTGACTTGATTATATATAGAATATATTATATAATATATATATATAATATACTATATATATATATATATATATATATATATATATATATATAATATATATATATATATATATATATATATTATATAATATATATAATAATATATTTTAGTTAAGTTAGTTAGTTAGTTAGTTAGTTAGTTTAGTTAGTTAGTTAGAGAGAGAGAGTATTCTTATATGTATGTATGTATGTATGTGTATGTATGTATGTAATATGTATGTGTTTCTTCAACTTCGTGTAACAGGTGTTGAACTGTATTCTTGTTAGTGCAAGAACAGAGAACTGGTGTCAATTACAAGAACATCTGGTGCGTTGTTCAACTTACCCTATGTATAAACGTTATAATTGGCAACTGATACCTTACCCCTTTAGGCTTAACTGATAATTCCTTTGTCAATAGCTTAGGCCCCTTCTAAAAAAAAGTCATAAATTTTTAAACCTGCCAATTAAAAAAGTAATTAGTTTGAAAACAAAATGTATTCGTTTCTTTGTAAACATTTTTTCCCCCATTAAAATAAATATGTCAAATGAAAATTAATTGCCTCTTTCTTTCTTTTAAACACGAAGGGAAAAACCATTAATTATCTCTTATTTCCAAAGTCTTTGTGTGTCTTGGTTTGCAGGCTTCATAAAT
>JABUQX010044197.1:27500-42500 GCA_015478945.1 Trachelipus rathkii | reverse complement strand
CACCCCGAGGGTAGCCGCTACGCCCTCGTTTATACCCTTTTGGCTTTCTTATTATTTTATTATTATTATTATTATTATTATTATTATTATTATTATTATTATTATATTAATTATTATTATTATTAATTATTATATTATTATTATTATTATTCATCTATTATTATTATTATTATTATTATTACGTCGAAGATTCGATATCTGAGTCGAAAAACGATTCCTGTAAGGAATCGTTTTTTTTTACCGCACTCCGACGTTCGCTTTCCCGCCAGCGGTGATCTCTTCAGCACTCCGGCTCTGCCCTCAAAATCGATCGCAAGCCTGCCTCCGACTACCGAAACTTATCGTATTCATGCTAAAATTTGGAGGGTGGTTAGATGATGAGGTAACCTCAGTGTATACGAAGTTACGCCTGCGTGGGTCCCCCGAAGGAGGACCCTCCCCCATTAAAAAAAAAATTAACTGATCGTATAAAGCTGAAATTTAGTGAGAGGATTCAGAGTTCGAGTTTCTAGAAAGAACTTAGGTATTGGAATCTGAGGAGTTGGCTCCGGCACCGGTGCTGGAGCCACTGCGGTGCTAAGTTAATAAACAGTCGTATAACAACAATGTTGGTGTCCTTATAAGGGTTATCGAGGTCGTAGAGTTCGAATATGATGCTGTTATAAGCCCGTGTAGGGTGTCTAGGACCCCCCCGTTAGGGGGGGTCCGGACTGAAAAAAAGAACACAGAGTGCAAAACAGAGATCGAAGGAGGAATGAAGAAGGATGAAAGATGAATAGAGGAAGAATGAAGAAGGAGTCTGGACTCAGAGGTGTAGGAGTTGCAAACTGCACCGGTGCTAGCTTCCGGTGCCGGTGCCGAGTTATTTAAATAATTTTGTAATGATACAATGATTGCGTGTCTTGATATAGCGGTAACGAGTCTGTAGATTTCGAAAATAATTTTTCAGAACCATCAAGAAAAAAAAAAAATAAATAATTAAATAATAAAATTTCTTACACTTTTATGTTTATAACTTACAAATTACGTTATTTACCATACCCTAAAGCAGTAAATCATAATCAACCACTATCACCTACCTCCTGACCATCTAGATCTTTATTGATCTATTGATTAAGGTCAAATTTCGAGTATCATTTTGAATAAACATAACATAAAATCAAGTTCTTTATGCAAAAAATCAATCAATATATGTTAACGTAACAAAGTTTTTCACATTAAAAAGCTTACTTAGCATCATCTGAAACTATGAATATTCACCCAAAGACAAACTTAGCACATCTTAAACAGGAATAAACAATGTAACGCTAAGAAAGTTCCCACACTTAACAACAAGTAAAAAGTAACTGAATATAGCATAACAAGACCGTAACTTACTTACCCACTTTTCTAACATATCCTGTTATTTTACATTAAGACTGTAATATTTAACAAAAAATTTACCCACAAACCGTGTTACATTATCATTACAGCCCAATGAAGTATACCTCTAACATAATAGGGTTTTCCACATTAATAAAAGCTAACATAGCATCACTGAACTAAGAAAATAATGTACAACAACAAACCTAACACATCTTAAACAGGAATAAGCAGTCAACATTAACAAAGTATCGCACTTAACACCTGTAAAGTAACTAACATAGCATGCAAATACGTAACCTATTCTTACTTTGTCAAGCATATCTCTAACATAACGATGTTAATTTACACTAACATGGTAATATTTAACTAAAATTTATCACAACATGGTTAATTATCATACAGAGCGGCGAAAGTATGTAACCAAGTTTCCACATCAATAAAGCTAACAATATCCTATTAACACGAACTAAGAAAATAATGTACAAGACAAACCTATCACACCTTAAACACGAATTAAAACTGTTAACACTTAAACCAAAGTTCCCACACGTTAACACCAGTAAGCCAACTAAAACATGGTATGCAAAACTAACACCTGAATCTTACTTTTTCAGCATTAACTCTAACATAATAACGTTAATCTTACACTAACACAGTAACATTTAACTAAAATTTCTCACAACATTGGTTAATTATACTGATCAACGAATATACTCTAACATAACAAAGTTTCCACATCAATAAAGCTAACATATCGTTACATGAACTAAGAAAATAATGTACAAAGACAAACCTATCACACCTTAAACACGAATAAACTGTTAACATTAACAAAGTTCCACACTTAACACCAGTAAAGCAACTAATATATGCAAAACGAAACCTAATCTTACTTTTTCAAGCAAAACTCTAAAAATATTAACGTTAATCTATACACTGACACAATAAACATTAACTAAAAATATTCTCACACATGATTAATTTATACTGATCAATGAAATAACTCTACATAATAAAGGTTCCAATCAATAAAACTTACATGCGTAAACATGAATAAGAAAATAATGTACAAAGACAAACATAAACAACTTACATACGAATAAACTGTTAACATTAACAAAGTTCCACTGAGTTCTTTATATACTAATCAGCGAATATATGCTAACATAACAATGTCTTCACATTAATAAAGCTAACA
Source organism: Trachelipus rathkii (assembly GCA_015478945.1). Taxonomy (NCBI): domain Eukaryota; kingdom Metazoa; phylum Arthropoda; class Malacostraca; order Isopoda; family Trachelipodidae; genus Trachelipus; species Trachelipus rathkii. Next base: position 39,937 of record JABUQX010044197.1, on the reverse strand, counting down.
TAGCATCATATGAACTAGGAAAATAATGTACAATGACAAACTACACAATCTTATGCCTAAAAGACTTGTTCAACATTAACAAAGTTCCCACACTTAACACCAGTAAAGTAACTAACATTTACATACAAACGTAACCTATTTATACTTTTCCCAAGATATCTCTAACATATAACTTAAATCTTACATTGACACCAGTAACATTTCTCAAAAAATGTATCATAAGCCATACCTAACCTAATAATACCTAATGAGTAAGACGAATTAAAGTAAGTTTTTTAGGCTTATCTCTTTTTAGACGCCGCTCCTTCGGAAAATACCAAAGTCTAACATGAAAAATGATTTATGCCTTAACCATTGCATAAAGTGATGCCAATACTTATATATTTGACCCTCGGCAGGAATACAAGCAGTAACAGTCACCATTCGGTTTACGTTAAATATAAATGACACATCGTGGGGAATAACGAAAATCCTCGTGAAGATATCAACAACAAGCGTAGAGATGCAGGAAGATGTCATCGTTCAACACTGCGGAAAAACTATCCTACTGAAGAAATTAGTGTATAAAACATCCCTTAAATGTAATGAGATTCCTTCTTTCAACCAATCAGAAGAAAGTAAACAAGAATACGACGTACGAATGAACCATATCAGTCAAAAAGGGTATATATTCTCGATCGACAACAACAAACAACAACAATAACAAAGCACAAAGATAAGTTCTTTAGATACTAACCAACGAATATTAGGCTAAACGTACATGTTTTCACATTAATAAAGCTAGCATAGCATTACCAGAACTAAGAAATGAATGCTACAACGACGAATCTACACAACTAAGCATGAATAAATGTTAAATTAAACAAAGTCCACATTTAACACCTGTAAAGTAACAACATTGCATACAAAACGTTAACTTATTCATACTTTTACCAAAACATATCTCTAACATATTAACGTTAATTTTACATGACACAGTGAATATTAACAAGAATTAATCATAACCTTGTTTAATTATATACAGAGCACCGAAAGTATGCTAACGTAACAAGTGTTTTTCCACATTAATAAAGCTAAAATAACATAACCCTGAACTAAGAAAATGATGTACAACGACAAACCTAAACACCTTACGTACGAATAAACCAATAACATTAACAAACTCAGCACTTAACAGCCAATAAAGTACCTAAACATCGTACAAACGAACTATTCACACTTTTGCAAGCATCTACTAACCATTCAATGTTTAATTTTACCTTAACGTTCGTAATATTTAACAAAGTTTTATCATAAACATGTCTAAGCATCATACTGACAAAGAAATAATGCTAACGTGACAACATGTCTTTACACAACTTGTAAATATTTAAACAAAAAATTTCATTCCATACCTCGGCTAAATATTTCATAACCCAGTGAATAAATTGCAAACATAACAAAGTTTTACCCAAACAAAAAAAAATACAAAATTTTATCCTGACATAACATAAAATTTAGTTCTTGAATAAATATCACAGTAAACCGTAATAGTTTACTGATTTTAAAGCAGTAAAATCAGTAAATCATAAATCAACCACCCATCCCTGCAGTCCCCTACCTATCCCACCGCCTGTGATCTATTGAACTATTGATTCAAGTCATTTTTCGAGCTATCATTTTTTGGAAAATTAACAGAAAAAATAAGTTTTCATTTATATAACCGGACCTACGAATATATGCTTAACCAACAAAGCTCAGCATCATAAGCTAACATATCATTAACCGTAACTAAAAATTAATGTACAAATGCAAAACCTAACATACTCGCGTATGAATAATCAGCTAACATCGAAAATTCCCCACATTATCGAAGTAAAGTAGCTAACCAGTCATACAATACTCGAATATGTTCCACTTTTTGCGCATATCAGCAACAGGTAAAGACGTATTATCTAACAAATCCCCTTAACAAAGTGACCAATCTATCAAAATACCAACATCTTGAACTAGGAATTGACAGTATCTTCATCAAAGTGTCACTCGTTCGAGTATAAATCGTTGACCTATGAATAATCGTTAGGACATTAGCAAATTCTAGGGCAAAACCAACATATCAAAACAGAAAACTTAACCTAGACTCACGTTTCTAACACATCGATCACAGTTAACACAGTAATATCTTACAAAAACTCTTCATTTCTCTAAACAAATCCAGTGTTATTCACATTGCATAGTAATATTTTTGTGGTCTACATAGCTATCCTTAAACTACGGAATAAACAGTTTCATTATACCAAGAGTATCTTTAAGTACAACCATTAACCTTCAGAGAGAAAACCCAGGGAGGAGCGCCCCTTGAAGGTGGATCTTGCGAGGGCGGGATCACCCCGAAGGGTGTAAGCGGGCATTACCCCTCACGAAGGAGGGGTAAGGCCTCAGCCTTCGGGCTGAGGCCCAAACCCGCTTACACCCCTTCGGGTGATCCCCCCTCGCAGGACAACCCTTTCAAGGGGCGCATCCCCTAGGGTTTTCTCTCGGAAGGTAATGCTGTTGCTTAGATACTCTTGGTTAATGAAACTGTTTAATTCGTAAGTTTAGGACTCTAGTTAAATATTACTATTGACAATTGTGACAAATAACACTGAATTTGTTAGAGAAATGAAAGTTTTTGTAAGATATTACTGTTTTTACTGTGATGATGTGTTAGAAACGTGAGTCTAGGTTAAGTTTTTTGTTGGGAGTAATGTTAGGTTTGCCCTAGAATTTTTGCTAATGTCTACGATTATTCATAGGTCAAATGATTTTATACTCGAAACGAGTGACAATTTGATTGAAGACAGTGTCAATTCATAGTTCAAGATGTTGGTATCTTTGAATAGATTGGTCACTTTGTTAAGCGGTTTTGTTAGATAATACGCTTTACCTGTTGCTGATATGCAAAAGTATGAACATATCGAGTATTGTATTGACCTGTTAGCTACTTCTACCTTGATAAGTGGGAATTTTCCGGTTAAGCTTGATATATTCATAACGCAGGTCTTGTTAGGTTTGCATTTGCTACATTATATTCTAGTTACGGTTATGATATGTTAGCTTTATTGATTGCGAAGCTTTGTTTGGTTAAGCATAATTCGATAGGTCAGATATTATAAAGAAATCTTATTTTTAGTTATGTTTATCCAAAAATGATACTCGAAATATGACTTACAATAGTTCAATAGATCCACAGCGGGCTGGGATAGGTAGGGACTGCAGGATATGGCGTGTTTGATTTACTGATTTTACTGATATTTATGCTTTAAAATCAGTAAACTATACCGGCTTTACTGTGATATTTTATTCAAGAACTTATTTTTATGTTATATGTCAGGATAAATTTTGTTATTTTTTGTTTATGTTTGGTAAAACTTTGTTATGTTCTGCAACTGTTCACTGGGGATAGTATGATATTTAGGACGAGTTATCATGATTTTTTGGTAAATATTACAAAGTGAGCTAAAAAACATTTGTCACGTAGCATTATATTCATTTAGTTCAGTATGATGATTAGACAAGGTTATGCTAAAACTTTTGTTAAATATTACGATGTTAATGTAAACTTAACATTGATATGTTAGAGATATGCTTGCAAAAGTGTGAATAGGTTACGTTGTGTACGCTGTGCTAGCACTTTACTGCTGTTAAGTGCTGAAGTTTGTTAATGTTATTGGCTTCTATTCGTACGTAAGGTGATGTTAGTTTGTTCGTTGTACATTCATATTCTTAGTTCAGCGTTATGTTATGTTAGCTTTATTAATGTGAGAACTTTGTTACGTTAGCATACTTCCGCTGCTCTCCAACAAAATTAAAACAAGGTTTGATACCATTTATTAAATATTACTGTGTCAATGTAAAAATTAACGTTAATAATGTAGAGATAATGTTTGTAAAAGTTATGAATAGTTACGTTTGTATGCAATGTCTGTTACTTTACAGGTGTTAAATGTGGAACTTTGCTAATGTTAACAGTTTTATTCATGCTTAAGTTGTGTTCGATGTGGCGTTCGTTGAACATTATTTCTTAGTTCTGCGTAATGCTATGTAGCTTTATTAATGTGAAAACAATGTATACGTATAGCTAGTGATTCGTGGTAGATATCTAAAGAACTTATCTTCTGTACTATGTATTGTTGTTGATTGTTGTTTCCGATCGAAGAATATATACCCTTTTGAACTGAGATGGGTCATTCGTACGTCGTATTCTTTTTACTTTCTTACTGATTGTGAAAAGAAAAATCTCTTACATTAAGGCATGTTTATACGCTATTTTTCTTCAGTAAGGATAGTTTTTCGCAGTGTTATACGATGACATCTCCCCGCATCTCTACGCTTGTTGTTGATATCTTCACGAGGAGTTCGTTATTCCCCCAACCCCGGGGGATGGTCATTATATTTATCGCTAAACCGAATGGTTGACTGTTCATTGCATGTATTCCTGGCGAGGAGTCAAATTAATAAGTATTGCCATCACTTATGCAAATGGTTTAAAGGCATAAATCATTTTTCATGTATAGAGTTGGTATTTCTGAAAGGAGGCGGCGTCTAAAAGAGCTTAGCCTAAAGACTTACTTTATTCGTTCTTTACTTATTAGGTATTGATGATGGTTAGGTTTGTTTATGATACATTTTTGATAATGTTACTGTGTCAATGTAAGATTAACGTTAATTGTTAGAGATATGCTTGGAAAAAAAAAGTATAAATAGGTTACGTTTTGTATGTAAATTAGTTACTGTTACTGGTGTTACAGTGTGGAACTTTGTTATAGTTAAACAGTTTCATAGGCATAAGATGTGTTAGGTTTGATCATTGACCATTTATTTTCCAGTTCATATGATGCATATGTTAGCTTTATTAATGTGAAGACATTGTATATGTTAGCATATATTTCGCTTGATTAGGTATATAAAGGAACTCAGAGTGGACTTTGTTATGTTAACAGTTTATTCGTATGTAAGTTGTTTTAGGTTTGTCATTTGTACATTATTTTCTTAGTTCATGTTACGCAAGTTTAGTTTATGATTGGAAACTTCATTATGTTAGAGTAATTCATTGTCAGATAACTAACAATGTCTGTGAGAAATTTAGTGAAATGTTATTGTGTCAGTGTAAGATTAACTTTAATATGTAGAGTTATGCTTGAAAAAGTAAGATTAGGTTACGTTTTGCCTACGATGTTAGTTGCTTTACTGGTTTTAAAAGTAGGAACTTTGTTAATGTTAACAGTTCATTCGTGTGTAAGTGTTAGGTTTGTCTTGTACATTATTTTCTTAGTTCACTTTACGCTATGTGAGCTTTATTAATGTGGAAACCTTTGTTATGTTAGAGTATATTCGTTGATCAGGATGATAACCAATGTTGTGAGAGATTTTAGTTAAATGTTACTGTGTTAGTGTAAGATTACCGTTAATATGTTAAGTTATGCTTGAAAAAATAAGATTAGGTTACGTTTTGCATACCATGTAGTTGCTTTACTGGTGTTAATGTGGAACTTTGTTAATGTAAACAGTTTATTCTTGTTTTAGTGTGATAGTTTGTCTTTGCATACATTATTTTCTTAGTTCGAGTTATGCGATATGTTAGCTTATTGATGTGGAAACTTTTGTTACTGTCTAGCCATACTTTCGCTGCTCTATATGATAATTAACCAATGTTGTATAAAATTTCAGTTAAATATTACCATGCTTAGTGTAAATTTAACATCGTTAATGTTAGAGATTGCTTGACAAAGTAAAATAGCGTTACGTATTTGCATGCTATGTAGTTACTTTACAGTTGTTAGGTATGGAGAACTTCGTTAATGTTGACTGCTTATTCCTGTTTAAGATGTGTTAGGGTTTGTCGTTCTACATTATTTTCTTAGTTCAGTTGATGCTATGTTAGCTTTTATAATGGGAAAACCCTATTACGTTAGAGTATAATCATTGGTCTGTATGATAATTACACACGGTTATGTAAATTATTTTTGTTAAATCATACAGTCTTTAATATAAAAATAAACAGCGAATATGTTAAAGTGTAAGTAAAGTATCGTCATGTATGTATATTAGTACTTTTACTGTTGTTAACGTGTGAACTTTCTTAGCGTTACCTGTTTATTCTGTTAAAGATTGCTAAGTTGTTCTTTGTGGGTTAAATTCATAGTTCAGATGATGCTAGGTAAGCTTTAAAACTTGTTACGTTAACATATATTGATTGATGTTTGTATAAAACTTGATTTATCGTTATGTTTATTCAAATGATACTCGAATTTGACCTTAATCAATAGTCAAACTAGATCATAGATGGTCAGGGGGAGTGGCGATAGTGGTATGATTTAGCTGATTACTGTTAGGGTATGTAAAAACGTAAAATTGTAAGTTATAAATAAAAAGTGTAGAACTTTTATTTATTATTTATTTTATGTATTGTAATTATTTTTTTCCTGATGGGTCTGAAACCATTATTTTCGAAATATACAGACCCAGTAACCTATATAAAGACACCAACATTTTTATATTACACAAATATTTAATAACTCAGCACCGCCACCGGAGCTAGCACCGTGCAGTGTCAACTCCTAACCTCTGACGGTCAGACTCCTTCTCATTCTTTCCCTCTTAATCATCTCTTCATCCTTCTTCATTCCTCTTCGAATCTCTGTTTTGCACTCTGTGATCTTTTTTTCAGTCGGGAACCCCCCTAACGGGGGGGTCCTAGACACCCTACACGGGCTTATAACCATCATATTCGAACTCTACGACCTCGATAACCCTTATAAGACACCAACATGTTGTTATACGACTGTTCTATTAACTTGCACCGCAGTGGCTCGCACAACCGGTGCCGAGCCAACCCTCAGATTCCGAATACCCAAGTCTTTCTAGAAACTCAGCTTCTGAATCCTCTCACCAAATTTCAGCTTTATTACGATCAGTTAATTTTTTTTTTAATGGGGGAGGGTCCCCCTTCGGGGGACCCACGCAGGCGTAACTTCGTATACACTGAGGTTACCTTCATCATCTAACCACCCTCCAAATTTAGCACGATACGAAGTTCGGAGTCGGAGGCAGGCTTGCGATCGATTTTGAGGCAAGCCGGATGCGAAGAAGAAACCGCGGCGGGAAACCAAGTCGGAGTGCGTAAAAAAACGATTCCTTACAGGAATCGTTTTTCGAATCAGATTCGATTTCCTTCGGAAATCGAATCTTCGACGTAATACTAATAATAATAATATATAATAATAATAAAATTAATAATAATAATAAAATAATATAATAATGTGTATGTGTATGCGCACACGCGCGCTCCGCGCTCACGCACGCTGACGTAATCTCGTCTGCGACGAGTTACGTCATCACGCTCGAACCTAACTCTCGTTAGGCTTAACGCAATCTCGGATGGAAAGCCAAAAGGGTATAAACGAGGGCGTAGCAGGCTACGCTCTCGGGGGCTGACCCCTCATAATATTACATCCTACAGACTTTAAATTTACACGGATTTCGTCGACACATACTAGATTATATTCCAAGTTTCAGACCTATATCTCTATTCCTTCATATCGAAAAAAAGGGTGGTAAGCGCAGACTGTACCATCACTACATCCGCTACACCTCTAATATATATATAGATATTATATATATTATATATATATATAATTATATATATAATATAAATAATATATATATATATATTATATATATAATAATATTTATATATATAATATATATATATTAATCTATTAATATATTATATATATAATATATATATATATAATATAAATATATATATTTATCGATTATAATAATATATATATATAAATAAATATATTATATATATTTATATATATATATAATAATAATATAACTAAATATAATTATATAATATATATATATATATACATATATATTATATATATATATATAATATATATATATATAGATATATATAGATATATATAATATATATATATATAATATATATACTATATATATTATATATATATATATAATTATATATATATATATACATATATAATATTAGATATATTATATATTATATATATAGATTATATATATATATACTATATATATATAAATTATTAAATATATCATAATATATATTATTTGGCTATTATATAAGCAGTTGAGTTCAAGGAGCGAGAATCAATAATTAATATAATTAATGTATCGTTATTTAATAATCTTTAGGGTAAGATACATTAAATATATGGGTAACCTAACCTAACCTAACCATAACCTAACCTAACCTAACCTAACCAAACAACCTAAATTAACCTAACCTGATATTAACGGAGTCAACCACTATAATTATAAAATATCCCATAATAATAGTATATATATATATATATAATAGAATATAATATATATATATATTATATATATATATATATATATATATATATATATATATATCATATATAATCTCTCCTTAAAGAGGCTATATATCATTATTTATTCTGCAAATAATGCAACTCATCATTATTTGTCAAGCATACCTATTCAATACGAACTCCATTATCCCTCTCAATCAGTTCAGATTAGTTTACATATACGGTATAAGGTGTATTTCATCTTTTATTCATATATTTTTAATAAATCCTTTTGAAATAAAAAAGGGTACACTGACATTTCATTTTACAATTGAAATAAATATTAGTTAAACTCTCACTTGAACTAAATAAACTAAATATCACAAGACTAGAACCTCGCATCCTAGTGTTGGAAACGAATCAGGACATGAAAATTTATTTAAGGCCTTGAAGGATTTTATGAAAATAAACTTCGGAAAGGATTCTATGTTGATAAAATTCAGAAAGGATTATATGGTATTAATCTTCAGAAAGGATTCTATGACACTGAACTTCAGAAAGGATTCTGTGAAATAAACTTCAGAAAGGATTCTTTGCTAATATAATTCAGAAAGGATTATATGGTATTAAACTTCAGAAAGGATTCTATGACAAACTTTAGAAAGGATTCTATGAAATAATCTTCAGAAAGGATTCTATGACATATTTCAGAAAGGATTCAATGACAAATTTTAGAAATGGTTATACGGCCATAAACTTAAAAAAGGATTCTATGACCATAATCTTCAGAAAGGATTTTATGATAAACTTTAGAAAAGATTTTGTAACGATAAGATTTAGAAAAGATTCTATGATAATAAACTTCAGAAAGGATTCTATGACAATAATCTTCAGAAAGGATTTTATGATAAACTTCAGAAAAGATTTTGTAACGATAAGCTTTAGAAAGGATTCTATGATAATAAACTTCAGAAAGGATTCTATGACAATAAACTTCAGAAAGGATTATATGACAATAAATTTCAGAAAGGATTCTATGACAATAAATTTCCGAAAGGATTCTATGACAAAATTCAGAAATAATTCTATGGTAATAAACTTCGGAAAGGGTTCTAAGGGTTCTATGATTATTAACTTCGTAAAGGATTCTATGACAATAAACTTCAGAAAGGATTCTATGATAACAAACTTCAGAAGGATTCTATGACAATAAATTTCAGAAACGATTCCATGATAATAAACTTCAGAAAGGATTCTGTGACAAATTTCAGAAAGGAATCTATGAATAAACTTCAGAAAGGATTCTATGACAATAAACTTCAGAAACCTATCATTGAATATCTTTTTATTTTTTTTAACTTCTTATTCGGAAGTAGTGCACATTTCTTTCTATCATCTATCACAAAGACCTTCCCTAAAGTTTATGCATGTTTAAACAGCTCGCTCGCCTCTAACAGTAAATGACAACAATAAACAATAATGATAGAATTCTTGTTAGATAAGTGATGGAATCAAAAGAAATAGTTATAAGGCAATTGTGGCATAATGATTATGATTATAGATTTTAATGCTATTAAGAATATTTTAACTATGCAAAACCTCTCAAATGTGAATTTTATATCTTTAGTATTTGTTTAAGGTCTTGTATTTAATTAAGATTTCAATTATTTTGAGAAGAGCTATTTGATGTTTTTGAAAAGAATATAATTTTAATTATTTTAAAGATTAAACTTTTTATTTGAACTTTAAACTAAACAGGTGATTGCGAAAGTAAAATTGGTTAAACAAAGAGAAAGAGATTGGAACCATGTGGTTTGTATGGTAGATTTCGGTTCTAATTGTGTAGTGTCGGGTGCACGGAGTAACTCAGATTTAATAGTGAAAAAAAAAAAAACAGTTTTCGTTTTTATTTCTTGGTTTGATTTTGTTTTAATGTTTGCAAATCAGCATTATTTTTTATTCATACAAAAAAAATGTACAGTCATGAAAATATGTTCTTTTCCAAAGAAGTGAACATATAACCTACACATATTACAATTTTAAAAAGCAAAACTTCATTTTTACTTTGTTGGCATTCACACAAGTAATATGAAAATCTTAAAGGTAAAAATGACATATATCTTGCAAATTTTGTGGGTATATTTAGGCTTTAAATTCTATTCTTGGGGAACGAACCTATTACATTGACTTGTAAAGAAAACAATTGGCCGCTATCTCTATTTATTCCTCTTCAGCAAATACTTCTCTTATAATCTAGCAACTAATTGGACCATAATCTCTCTCTCTCTCTCTCTCTCTCTCTCTCTCTCTCTCTCTCTCTCTTCCTCTCTCTCTCTCTCTCTCTCTCTCTCTCTCTCTCTCTCTCTCTCTCTCTCTCTCTCTCTACTTCATAAGAAGAGAGAGAAAGAAGAGATTATGGTCGAATTAGTTGATAATTGTAATTTATAACTATTTGGACCATAATCTCTCCTCTTCCTTTCTATATACTTCATTGGAAAAGAGAAAGAAGAGATTATGGTCAAATTAGTTGCTAATTAATAACTAATTATACCATAATTTCTTCACTCTTCCTATATACTTCATAGTGAGAGTGAGAGTGAGAGTGAGAGTGAGAGTGAGAGTGAGAGTGAGTGAATATGGTCCAACAAATTAGTTACTAATTTATAACTAATTGGATCATAATATCTTCACTATTCCTATATACTTCATTAAACACCTGAATATGAGAATAGTTTATATGTTCATTAAAAAAGAGTCAGTTGGGTTTTCTGAAGTATATATATATATATATATATATATATATATATATATATACAGAAGTTCTTTATTTATCTGTATATATAGATATATTTATATATATATATATATATATATATATATATATATATATATATATATATATATATATATATATATATATATATATATATATATATATATATATATATATATCCAAGGAGTTCCTTAATTTCCGCAACCTTCTCGGTCTTCTCTCTAATTCGAACACAAATCTCTTCTTCACCTTTCACTGAAGTCATAATTCTCGATGATTTCTACTTTTATCACCTCCGATGGTCTTCCTCTAATTCACAAGATGCAGCAGGTGAACTTGCCTGCCGTTTCTCTATTCAAAATGAAATCAAGCAGTTGGTACAACTCCCTACTTGTATCCTTTATCGACTTGAATGTGAACCAAACCTTCTAGGCCTTTTCTTAGTTACCAATCCTTCTCCTTATTCTGTTAAACTCTTTCCTCCATTGGTTTCCTCCGATCACCTTCTTGTCTTCGTATCCTCTTCTCTCTCTTAAAGTCTTCTGCAGGAAAGACCCCTGCCTACGGAGAGGAAACTTTTTTAGCACATCGGTGCTGTAAACTGGTCGAATCTGCGGTAAAGCGTTTTTGATTTTCTTTGGAATGAATACTGCCTTGGTGGGCCTTAGTGGGTTAGGGGTGAGGTCCCTCGGAGTGTGAAGAGAACACAACAAAGGTGGTTCTCCCTATGGCATGGAGGAGTGCATTCCAAATTCTTTCCCTTCAACTAAACCTAGCAAACCTTTGTTTAACACTGCCTGCTCTCGTGCTATTCAATGCAGGGACGCTACCGTCTTGAACTTTAAAAACTCATGCAACTTTGATTTCATTCCGGGGTTCTGTAAAATCTGTTCTCTTTGACACTAAAAACTTTCTCTGTAGAAAATGCAATAACCTTTCTGGTACCTCCTCTTCACGTTTTTTTTTTTTTTTTAGGGGGGGAAGGGGGATTTTGCATAAAATTTCAACTGTATCTTTGCTCCTTCCCCTTTCCCTCCTCTAGTATCTTCCGACGCACAACTGCCGTTTTAAATCCGATAAAGTTGAGCTCTTCATCCCAGCCTTTCACTCTAATTCCACTTAAGATGATTCTGGTGCTACACCTTCTTCTATACCTCCTTCACGACCCCTTCCAATTTTTTTTTATCCTTAACAATATCATTTGGTCTAAAGACTATATTTCCTCTTTCTCTGATCTTAACACTATGATGAAATACGGTCCTGATAGCATTCCTCCTGTGGTACTCAAAACTTGTGCTTTCGAGCATGCACACAATCTTGGTAAACTATTTCGT
>JABUQX010044197.1:17500-22500 GCA_015478945.1 Trachelipus rathkii | reverse complement strand
CTGGACCCTATCTTTGCGGCGCGATGTTGGTGCTTTTCTTTCTATAGGTACCGCAGCGGCAGGTGCTCGAGGGAGCTTTGCCACTTCGCGTACCTCACCTTTACGTCGCCCTTGTAGAACTAGGGGTGCTGTGTCTGCCCCACATGAGTTTTGTGCTGATGTAGGTAACTCCAGGCCAGTTCGCTGCGGTGCTTCCTTCTTCCTGCTACATCAGTTCTGTGGAATTCTCTTCCATCTTCTGTGTTTCCTGCTGAATTTAATCTCCTTCACTTTAAAGCCTGCGTCTGTGCTCATCTGCGTAGTTTGCGCTAGATGGTGAAATTTTGAGTATGTGTACCACCCTGACCTTGTATTGTGCATTCCTGCTTGTGGGTGGGTGTGACAACTATAAATAATATATATATATATATATATATATATATATATATATATATATATATATATATATATATATATATATAGATATATATATATATATATATATATATATATATATATATATATAGATATATATATATATATATATATATATAAAGTATATATATATATATATATATAGATATATATATATATATATATATATATATATATATATATATATATATATATATATATAAAGATATATATATATATATATATATATATATATATATATTTATGTATAATATATATATATATATATATATATATATATATATATATTATATAAAGATATATATATATATATATATATATATATATATATATATATATATATATATATATATATATATATATATATATATATATATATATATATATATATATATATATATATATAGTATATATATATATTCATATATATATATATATATATATATATATATATATATATATATATATATATATATATATATATATATATATATATATATATATATATATACCTACTTACTTACTTTGATGCCCCCTCTCCTCTGTTACGGGAAACAGGCAATCTCGAGACACTCGTCCACCAACGCCGCCTGAGCCCAGAGATCCGTTAACTTAATTCTGGAATGAAGGCGTATACATTCCATATTTTTTTCCTTCACCTAAACATAACAAACCTTGGTTTAACTCTACTAGTTCTCGTGCTATTAGCTGCAACGACGCTGCCTTCAGGAAGTACCATCTACTTGTAACTCCAGAGCATCACTCAACTTAGGTTTCACCCCGAAATCATGCAAAATCGATTCTCCGAGATATTAAAAACTCTTTTCTTTCTGGTTCTTCTTCCTCACTATGGTTTTACCTTTCGCTAAAGGTGTATTCTTCTCTCAAACATTTACCTCTAATTCCACCTTAGACGTTTCTGGTGCTATTCCTCCTCCTCCACTCCTTCCAATTCATTTATATAAAACATGTTATTTGTTCTAATGACATCATTTCTATTCGTTCTGAGCCCTACACTAAGAAGATGTATGAGAGTGATGGCATTCCTCCTGCAGTTCTCAAAACTTGTGTTCTCAAGCTTGCACCGAACAGTGGTAAACTATTTCGTCTCTGATCATAAATATTCTTCAACCTTCCTTTCCTTCAGGAAACATGCGCTCGTTCAGTCCGTGCCGAAAAAAGGAAACGTCTTTCAACTCTCAAAATATCATTCTATTGCATTAACCTCCGTTCTTTCAAGAGTGTTTGAACCTATTTTTAGTAGAAAGGTTTGGAAACATCTCAATTCTTTGGCAAGAAACGTTTTACTGGCGATCTATTGCCCTTCTCTTCGTTTCTTGGTCCTAAACCTTTCGTCATTTTGGTGAATCTTTTCCTGTGTTGCTGGACATGTCGAAAGCTCTTGATAGAGTCTGGTACACAAAACTTTAATTTCTAAACTTCTCTCTTTCTGCATCTTTCCTTTCAGTAACCTCTCTGATTTCCTATCCGGACGTTCAATAAAAGCAGCAGATCATCCGTTAAATCTATAAATAGTGGTGTTCCACAGGGTTCCGTCCTCCCAAACTTTTTTTTTTACTTTCCAATAATTACATTCACTTTATTACTTTCTAGCCTTTCCACACCTATGCCGCCGACCATTCAACCCTTCATTACTGATATACTTTTGAAAGATGTCCCACCCAACGGCAAATGGTCACGATAAGGGAGCGGCCATGAAGCGACTAACCTCTGACCCTTCTCATTGGGGCTTTGAGAACCTGATTGTTTTCAATGTCTCATAAACTAAGTTCCATAATTTTACTAACCAATATGATCTTCCACACAATTGCATCTTTGAAAATACCCAACTCAGACCACCGTCTGTTTATGATATTCTTATTGTATCCATTTATTATGATCTTAATTGGATGGATCTCACCACTTCTCTTTCTAAAAAAGCTCTCCTTAAAAAATTGGTGTCTAAGGCTTGTCGCTTAAACCTCTCTCTCTCTCTCTCTCTCTCTCTCTCTCTCTCTTCTTTCTCTCTCTCTCTGTTCTCTCTTCTCTCTCTCTCCTCTCTCTCTTCTCTCTTCTCTCTCTCCTCTTTCTCTCTCTCTCTCTCTCTCATCTCTCTCTCTCTCTCTCTCTCTCCGTTCTCTCTCTCTCTTTCTCTTCTCTCTCTCTCTCTTCTCTCTCTCTCTCTCTCTCTCTCTCTCTCTCTCTCTCTCTCTCTCTCTCTCTCTCTCTCTCTCTCTCTCTCTCTCTCTCTCTCTCCCTCTCTCTCTCTCTCTTCTCTCCTCTCTCCCCCTCTTTCTCTTCTCTCTCCTCTCTTCTCTCTCTTCTCTCTCTCTCTCTCTCTCTCTCTCCTCTCTCTGCTCTCTCTCTCTTCTTCCTCTCTCTCTCTCTCTCTTCTCTCTCTCGTCTCTCTCTCTCTCCTCTCTCTCTCTTCTCTTCTCTCTTCTCTCTCTCTCTCTTCTCTCTCTCTCTCCTCTCTCTCTCTCTGCTCTCTCTCTCTCTCTCTCTCTCGCTCTCTCTCTCTCTCTCCTCTCCTCTCTCTCTTCTCTCTCTAGTCTGAACTCTATCGCTTTTACAACGGACAATGCGTTCCAGTACTCTCCAGTCATATAACTTTTGAATAGTTTAAAAAGAATCAGAACCCTCAGGAAAATTACTAATGATAGATTTATAGGATTTATAATATCTTCTAAAGGACGACCGGAAAATAAATCAGAAGGAAGCATAGGCACCGAAAGTGGGGAATTTAGAAATAAAAACTTGGTCTATGAGGAGAGGCTGAAGGAGTTAGGAATGTTTTCTGTAGAAAAGCGATTTCATAGAGGGGACATAATACAAGTCTACAAAATATTTACATCTGTTGATAATACTGAGACCAATATTTCTTTATAGTAAACCACGGACGAGAGATCAGGGGACACAATTCATGATTCATGAAATTATTGAAAGTTTCGGAGCTGCTCCACTGAACCTCCTCCGAAATCTCTGACGATCCGGAGTTTCAAGAAATCATTGGTCTAGGCCAGTGGTTCCCAACCTTTTTTTGTGTATCGCCCACATTCAGCTAACTGTACTTCCCATCGCCCCATCCCCTTCATAGGGAAAGAAATTTTATTATATATATATATATATATATATAATATAGTATATGATATATATATATATATATATATATATATGATATATATATATATATTTATCATATTGTAAAAAAGGCATAGCAAAGGCATTGCATAAAAATGAATTACGAGTAGCTGTGTAATTTACTTACTTTTTCATCCAATGGCTGCCTTGGGCTTGATGAGACCTTGCAAGGTCTTCAATATTAGGCTCAATGTTGGTCAGTCGAAGTCGTAAGTCCCCTCTTTGACTAATGTTCAGTTTATTTCGCTGTTTAGTAAGAATTTTCAATACTGCACTAAATACTTTCTCCACTAAATATGATGAAAGGAAAGCAAGTAAAAGTAATTTCAATTCCTGCCAAAGTTTAGGATAATTGTTTTGCATTTTGGGCCAAAATGCTGCATAACCAAGGTGATTAAAATGTATTTTAGCTTCGATATCATTTTGTAAGTCAATAATTTCTTCACGTAAATTTTGGTGAATAGAAGAAGCATCATAAAGAAATGGACTTACGACCCAATCAAGTATTTCAAGTTCACAAAGATCTTTAAATCTTGTAATAAAGTCTTCTTTCAGAGTGTCCAAGTGAGAGCAATAGCATTCAATATCTGTATCCAAAATTAATATCTTATCATTGTTATGTATAACTTGTAGACTTGGAAACTGCAGAAAATCTTTCCTAGCTAAGCTGTCTTTGTAAAAGGGTAATTTTCTGATAAAAGAAGTTATAATTCCCTTCGATTTAATAAGATTTATATTATTTCCCTGCAATTTGATATTGATTTCATTTAGTTTGGTGAAAATATCTGAAAGATACGCAATGTCAACCCTTTTATTTCTTAAATTATCATGCAATTTCTTATCACATGAATTAAGAAATTCTAGGACAGTATCGTAAAGAACATTGAAGTGATTCAAACAGTTACCATTTGAGAGCCATCGTACATCGGTATGCAGTAATAAACGCTCAAAATTCTCTTCATTTTCGTGGCATAGCTGTCGAAAGATACGGTCATTTAAAGAGTGAGATTTGATTTTATTTACTGATTTAATAACGATGTTCAATGTATCATGTAGTCGTCCACTAAGATGCTTTGCAGCTAAGTGTTCTTGATGAATAATACAATGAAGAGTAAATATTTGTGGAACTGTTTCTTTTAAAATGAGCTATAAATCCAACGAAATCGACCTTATCATAGCTGGAGCCCCATATGTATGCAAAAGCAATGATATTTCTCATGGGAATATTTTTGGTATTAAAGAAATTTTTAACAACCTTAAAAATTGTTGAACCTTTTGTGTCAAGAACCATTTTTTCCGCAAAGAGAAACTCTTCAACAATTTCTTTAGTAGAACTTACATATCGGACGTATGCCATAAGCAAGGATTCATTGTCACGTAAAGATGACTCATCGAGTTGCAGAGAAAATTCCTCGTTTTTTAAAGTGTCACATAGTTTGTTTTCA
>JABUQX010044196.1:40000-53508 GCA_015478945.1 Trachelipus rathkii | reverse complement strand
TATTCTTAATATATACTTGAAGCTGTAAGGAGGTAAGCTTTAGTCACATACATAAGTTATTTTAAGTCTTTTAAAATCACTGATTTTATTATTATTATTATTATTATTATTATTATTATTATTATTATTATTATTATTATTATTATTATTATTATTATTATTATTATTATTATTATTATTATTATTAGTAGTAGTAGTAGTAGTAGTAGTAGTAGTAGTAGTAGTATTTATATTATTATTATTACCTTTAATTATTATTATATTTAATATAATTGCAATTTTCTTTATTAATATTATTGCCATTATTAATATCATATTTTCATCTTATCTCATTTCAACCCATCCCATCCCAATCAAAGTCATCAAAATCGAATTTATTCTCGCTAAACCAAATATTAAACAAGATGATCGTTTAAAGTTTAAAACTGCATTTTAAACTATTTGGTTTAGACTTGTGTCAAGTTGTGATTACGTCAATAATAATAATAATAATAATAATAATAATAATAATAATAATAATAATAATAATAATAATAATAATAATAATAATAATAATAATAATAATAATAATAATAATAATAATAATAATAATAATAATAATAATAAATTTCTGATCTTTAATAATAAATTTTTGATCTTCAAAATTGAGGAGAGTAAATCCCGGGTCAAAATTAATTCAAAAAGTGAATCAGTTTAAGCTCTCTCTCTCTCTCTCTCTCTCTCTCTCTCTCTCTCTCTCTCTCTCTCTCTCTCTCTCTCTCTCTCTCTCTCTCTCTCTCTCTCTCACTACACTATCTCTCTCTCTCTCTCTCTCTGCCCGGACAAATGTTCCTCTCTCTCTCTCTCTCTCTCTCTCTCTCAACACATAAGCACGCACGCACGCACAAATACATTCCCTCACTTTCATAATTAAATTCTCACTATAAATTAAATGAAGTAAACATAGATTTCTTAAATACTAAAATAGCATAATATCAAAAAATCTCTCTCTCTCTCTCTCTCTCTCTCTCTCTCTCTCTCTCTCTCTCTCTCTCATACTCTCTCCAACTTTTCATTAAACTTCTCTCTCTCTCTCTCTCTCTCTCTCTCTCTCTCTCCTCTCACTCTCTCTCTCTCTCTCTCTCTCTCTCTCTCTCTCTCTCTCTCTCTCTCTCTCTCTCTCTCTCTCTCTCTCTCTCTCAACACAAATACTCAAGCAAGCAAAAACATTCTTTCTCACTTTCATTTAAACTCTCTATCTCTAAACAAAAATACGCACGCACGCAAACGCACATATTCACTCAACTTCATAAAACTCTCTCTCTCTCTCTCTCTCTCTCTCTCTCTCTCTCTCTCTCTCTCTCTCTCTCTCTCTCTCTCTCTCTCTCTCTCTCTCTCTCTTCTCTCTCTCCCACATCAGAATTCTATTCTCATTTTCAATTTCACATTTTTTTAAAAATCCCTCAATCTAACTTTAATTATACGTAATCCACATTTCATATAATAATAATAATAATAATAATAATAATAATAATAATAATAATAATAATAATAATAATAATAATAATAATAATAATAATAATAATAATAATAATAATGCAGGTAGAAAAGCAATTACGTAGAATCTGTCTCAGATCAAGATAAAAGGTGTCAAATTGTTTTAGCAAGCAAATAAAACTTAATTGCAATAACAGTTACGTAAAATATTATTAATAAATGAGCGAAAAGACACGAGAAGATTTAAAATGTTGAAAGACAAAGAAAGCAGTACACGTCTTTTGAGTAGGGCCGCGGGGCCGGCAAATTCTCCAACTCCGGCCAGACCCCATTTATTATTTGGTAAAATAAAAAAATAATAATAATAATTCGCTCAAGCTCAGAATCAAGAAAAAAAATACTTTACTTCGTCTTAACTAGGCTGGCCAGACGTCCCGTATTTTGCGGGACTGTCCTGCATTTCATTATTTTTAGATCTTTTGTCCCGCAAAAATCTTTACCCAATGCGGGACAGTGTAAAGTCCTGCATTGTGAAATGTAAGCCACAAAATTTATAACAATCACGATTTGATTCACTACCAGACAAGTTTAAAACATGTTTTGAACAGATTTTCAAAGGCGAGTACGTTCTGGTAACTCGCGGTGAGATAGTCAGTCGCCAATCAGAGACTCAGTTGATCTCTAGCTTCTGGAAAGCCCGCGTGTCACATTATTTAGAGTTGCCCTTATATTGTGTAAATGACTTCAAAACGAAAGTGTTTATTTAGTGAAAACTTAGAAAAAGAATATCCTTTCATTAAAAAGGCAAAGGATGATAGCACAGTAAAGTGTGATAAATGTCTTTCTATCTTCTCAATTGCAAGTGGTGGAAGAAATGATATTACGCGCCATTTAAATTCCGATAAACATAAAAGATCTATCGTTGCTGCGGCCGCCAGCACGTCTTTGAAATTGTTTTTGACTAGTAACACTTTTGATGGAGAGAAAAAAAACACAGCGGCCGAAGGGTTTACCATTCAGTCAAACATAACCAATCTTTTAGATCTACAGACTGCAATTCAAAACTAATAAGAAAATGCTTCAATAAAAAATTTTCTTGTGCTAAAACTAAAACAGCAGCCATTTTATGCAACGTTTTTCAGCCTGATGTTTTACAGACACTAAAAGATGATCTCTCACGTGCTAACTATGTAACAATTTATAGTGACTGTTCCAACCATGGAAATATCAAAATTTGTGCTTTATTGGTTAGATATTTTTTGCCTACAAATGGGGTTAATGTTAAAATATTAGAGGTGACAAGGTTAGTGAGTGAAACATCAGAAATGTTATTTAATACTATAAAAAAAGTTATAATATATATAATATATGCTTGCCTATTGGCTATACAGGCTATACTGTAAATTTATAAAGTATGGCCTAGACATGAAGATGACTGTCCCGCATTAGGTTGAAAAAAATCTGGCCAGCCTAGTCTTAACCCAAAACTTTGCTGCTCTACGGCTTTGCCTCCATGCTATATATATATATATATATATATATATATATTATATATATATATATATATATATATATATATATATATATATATATATATATATATATATATATATATATATAGTATATATATATATATATATATATATATATATATATATATATATATATATATATGTATATATATATACCGTATATATATATATATATATATATATATATATATATTATATATATATATATATATATATATATATATATATATATATATATATATATATATATATATATATATATATATATATATATATGAGTAGTACATCAAGAAGAGAATAACAAGAGGCTAATCGTTACTCGAAGGACATTCGTTTGTCCTTGGATTCGCAGAACAACATCTTCAAAATATATTGAAGAAGATAGCCTGATATGAGAGGAAGTATGTCTTGATGGCGGGTTTCTACTCTTGCCATCTTCCCCCACTTCGATTTTCAGAGAGACGACAACTGGCCAAGTAAATTAAAATACACCGTAATACCCCACTACGTTGGTAATCTACGTAAACTCTGGATTCACACCAGATATATAGTAAATTATAATATACTCTGTGAACAATTATAATACCCCACTACGTCAGTAATCTACGTAATCATTGGATCCACACCACAAATATATGATAAATTATAATACTTTATGGATAATTATCATAATACCCCACTACGTTAGTGTTCTACGCAAACTCTAAATCCACACCACAATATATGGAATTTATGCAGAATATCCAAATTTGCTTATATGCGACTCTACCTCCCTTCAAATTTGCAATTTTGATCCATGCCATATCTGACATTAATAATAATAATAATAATAATAATAATAATAATAATAATAATAATAATAATAATAATAATAATAATAATAATAATAATAATAATAATAAAAGAATAATTATATAAACTTAAAAGCTTGACATTTATTCTATAAATTAAATTAATAATATACTCAAATATCTACGTAATAATAATAATAATAATAATAATAATAATAATAATAATAATAATAATAATAATAATAATAATAATAATAATAATAATAATAATAAAAGCAGGAAATTTTCATTTCCATTCAAGGTGTTTAAAATTACGTGAAGCGATCGTTTGGCTTATTAAAATGCGCGCGCGCGCTTTTAAAAATGACTCGCTCAAATATATATTTTGCTTGGTGATTTTTTTATACTTTTATATTAGTAACACAAAGTTATTGTTTGTTATCGACTATAATTGTATATTTGGATAGAACGTTACTTATTCACAACCAGGATTGGGGAGAGTCTGTTATCAACCAGGTTGTGGAGTCTTTTCTTCTGTTCGCAACCAAGTTTGAAGTAGCTTGTTCTCTTGTTCGTAACCAAGGAGCGGAGGAGTCTATTCTCTTTTTCGCAACCAAGAAAGTGGAGGATGTTCTCTTGTTGAGCAACCAGGATAGTTAGAGTCTGTTGTGCTGTTCGAAACTAGGGAAGGGGTGTGTCCTCTTGTTTTCAACGAAGGAATTGGAGTCTGTTTTTGTTAGCAACCAAACAATTGGAGTCTGTTATTGTTAGCAACCAAACAATTGGAGTCTGTTCTCTTGTTCTCAAACAGTGCTACGGAATCAATTCTCTTGCCACCCACGTTTGTGAAGTTTGATATTCTTTTTGCAATCGGGGGGTGTAGAGTCTGTTCTTCTGATCGTAACCAAAGTTAGAGTCTATTCTTAGTAACCAGGATTCTAAAGTCTATTCCCCTCTGTTCGCAACCAGGGTTGTTGAGTCCGTTATCATATTTTCCTCTTCCCCTCTCCACTCCTTATACACCAACGACGAACGAATGACAATCAAATGACAATCTTTCTATTTGTAGGTTTGCTCTTCAATTCTTCCTTAGACTTTTTAATTAATATATTGGCACATAAAATTTCCTGTTTAGAAAATATACAAATCAAGGGTAACAGATTTTTATGTAGGAGACATTTCGAAATTGAGTTTACAACGCTAAAAGGGAAATACGTCGTTGATCGTTCGCAGAGTAACCGTCACACAATATATATATATATATATATATATATATATATATATATATATATATATATATATATATATATATATATATATATAGAGTGTGTGTATCTATGTATATATATATATATATATATATATATATATATATATATATATATATATATATATATATAGGTTATTGAATATCCTTGATACTTGGATACGTTGCCTAAACGTTTAGTAAAATTATAACGTCGTTGTTTTTTTGAGAAATATTAAATTCACTTAGTCATTGTTTTTATATTATCACTATGGCTGATATGGAAGAATGCCAGTTACTTAATGATCCTCACATTGTAGAACGAGACGATTTAAAAAGAAGGATGGAGGCAATTGTAGCTAGATTAAGAACTAGCGGTAGTCCCTCTTTTATAAAAGATAAAATATCTGAATTAAAAGGTTATTTAAAGTCTTTGGAGAAGACAGATAAAAGCATTCCAGCGGTACTTTACTTCTGGAAAACTTTTAACTATATCTGGTCCACTTCAAACTGGCCCATTCAAAACTCATTACACATTAACTTCCAATAAATATTACCCAATGACGTAATAAAAAGACTTACTAAGAGACAACTTCCCTTAAAATATTATTTTATTAATTTATTTAATTAAGTATAAATAGAATTAAAATATCTCATTTAAATACATTATAATTAGTCTTCTTTGGCAACAGATAATGATAATAATAATAATAATAATAATAATAATAATAATAATAATAATAATAATAATAATAATAATAATAATAATAATAATAATAATAATAATAATTGATGAGCAGCCAAATTTGAAAACGATACAAAAGAATGACAAACAGATACAGGCGGGCGTCTGTGTAATGAAGTCTTAATTAGAAAAATGTTAAATGTTTCACGCTAACAGTTCCCGTCTGACAAGACATAGATATGCAAGGTTCCTTTACATCCCATATATATATATATTATATATATGGATATATATATATATATATATATATATATATATATATATATATATATATATATATATATATATATATATATATATATATATATATATATATATATATATATATATATATATTAAGACATTAAGTCATTAACTATTATATATATATATATTTATATATATATATATATATATATTATATATATATATATATATATATATATATATATATATATATATATATATATATATATATATATATATATATATATATATATATATATATATATATATATATATATATATATATATATATATATATATATTAGACGCAAAAGTTTGTACTACAGAGTTTATAAGTTTATTCATCTATATATATATATATATATATATATATATATATATATATATATATATATATATATATATATATATATATATATATATATATATATATATATATATATATATATATATATATATATATATATATATATATAAAAGACGCAAAGTTTGTACTAGAGAGAGATAGATCTACATATATACATATAAATCTATATATATATATATATATATATATATATATATATATATATATATATATATATATATATATATATATATATATATATATATATATATATAAAATGGATATAATGACCCTAAGTGAGCTAGAACACTTGGCCTGTGTAGCTCGTAAAACCACAGTGTTATACTCTCTGTACACGATGAGCTAAAGGAAGGCTGCCACCATTCGCGGTTAGCAACCTTCCTGGTTGTAATATCACTCCAGTGACCCTGACCTGAGTGTGATGGGAAGGTTTGCTAACCATGAATGGTGGCAGCCTTCCTTCTAGCTCATCGTGGTCATGAGGTAACACTCTTGATTTACCATCTTAATTTTAAAGGGTAAGGGTTCAAACCAATATAGGGACTGGAGTACAACTAGCATGCACATTAATCTTATATATATATTTATATATATATATATATATATATATATATATATATATATATATATATATATATATATATATATATATATATATATATATATATATATATATATATATATATATATATATATATATATATATATATATATATATATATATATATATATATATATATATGATTGTGTGTGTGTGCGAGAAGCATATATAAACATTATACTATTCAAGGAAGGAAGAGAAGTTACAGAAAAGAAAGAGAAAGAATTTGCACTCTGAAGTGCTCCATCGAAGCATTTGAAGCAAGGCACAAACACACACGTAAAATAAAATAAATAAACGGTAATTGAGTCGATGAAATAAACGAGAATGATTCGACCAAGAAAAATAAATAAAAATAAATAAATTCTGAAGAAAATAAAACTTGTTAAATTCCTCTTATATTTTACATATGTGGGTCTATCCTATGTACATGTTTACCCATATATATATATATATATATATATATATATATATATATATATATATATATATATATATATATATATATATATATATATATATATATATATATAGAGGATATGTTGTTATGTTATTATATATATATATATATATATATATATATATATATATATATAATGGCATCTACTGAACTGTAATCCACCCGAAAGTGCCAGATGGAGGATGTCAATGTTTAGCCATATCCACAGTGATAAGCAGCATGTCACTAATTTAACCAATGTCTCACATAACAATAAAACAGTGACATGCAGTATGTCACTAATTTAACCAAAGTGTCCCACATTTAACAACATATCAGTGACAAGCAGCATGCCACTGACTGAGAACTAAAGTGTCCCCATGTAACAAACATATCAGTGCCACACAAAGACATGCAGCATGCCAATTAATTTAACCAGTGTCCCCACATAAATGTAAATATATCAGTGACACAGTGACACATGGAGTACACAAATTTAACGAAAGTGTCGTACATGTAATTAAACATATGAGTGACACAAAGACAGCATGCCACTAATTTAACCAAAGGTCTCCACAACAAACATATTTAGTGACACAGTGACATGCAGCATGTCACTAATTTAACCAAAGTGTCCCCTATGTAACAAAACATATCAGCACAGTGACATGTACATGCCACTAATTAACCAAATGTCCCATGTAACAAAACATTATCAGTGCCACAAAGACATGCAGCATACCACCAACCAAAGTGTCCCCATAACAAACATATCAGTGCCACAAACACATGCAGCATGCCACCTCTATTCTAACCCACCAAAGTGTCCCATATGTAACAAACATATCAGGTGACACAGTGACATGCAGCATGTCACTAATTTAACCAAAGTGTTCCATATGTAACAAAAACTACGACTCGTAGCATGTCAATAGCTATAAATTAACCATGCAAAGATGCTTCTTCTGTAAAAAGAGGAGAAACTTCACATTTTCCATTAAAAATATATATATAAATCAAAGCTTAAAAATATCCAATACAGCTACTGTGGTACGATGGTAAAGCAACTGAGTTTGAGAGGCCAAGAGTTTTAGGTTCATCACTGGTCCAACTGCAGCAATTACCTAGAGTGAAGAGCGAACTATAATAAAATAATTGTCAAGACACAAGTAGAAATATTTTGAACAAAATTCCTCACTCGAATGACTCAACGTAAAAATGAATACTTCTACAAGAGAGGCACTCGAATGACTCAACGTAAAAATGAATACTTCTACAAGAGAGGCACTCGAATGACTCAACGTAAAAATGAATACTTCTACAAGAGAGGCACTCGAATGACTCAACGTAAAAATGAATACTTCTACAAGAGAGGCACTCGAATGACTCAACGTAAAAATGAATACTTCTACAAGAGAGGCACTCGAATGACTCAACGTAAAAATGAATACTTCTACAAGAGAGGCACTCGAATGACTCAACGTAAAAATGAATACTTCTACAAGAGAGGCACTCGAATGACTCAACGTAAAAATGAATACTTCTACAAGAGAGGCACTCGAATGACTCAACGTAAAAATGAATACTTCTACAAGAGAGGCACTCGAATGACTCAACGTAAAAATGAATACTTCTACAAGAGAGGCACTCGAATGACTCAACGTAAAAATGAATACTTCTACAAGAGAGGCACTCGAATGACTCAACGTAAAAATGAATACTTCTACAAGAGAGGCACTCGAATGACTCAACGTAAAAATGAATACTTCTACAAGAGAGGCACTCGAATGACTCAACGTAAAAATGAATACTTCTACAAGAGAGGCACTCGAATGACTCAACGTAAAAATGAATACTTCTACAAGAGAGGCACTCGAATGACTCAACGTAAAAATGAATACTTCTACAAGAGAGGCACTCGAATGACTCAACGTAAAAATGAATACTTCTACAAGAGAGGCACTCGAATGACTCAACGTAAAAATGAATACTTCTACAAGAGAGGCACTCGAATGACTCAACGTAAAAATGAATACTTCTACAAGAGTAACGATGCCTCCCACACTTCCTGTTTGATTTAAGCCTAGAGGGGCTAACTTAGCTACACGATTGTCCTTTGGATTTGCTCCCGCAACCGACACCCTGAAAATGACAATATAAATTTGTACTATACCATCATCGTTTTTCATCAACTAATTAGTGACAATAAATTATCCTAACACTAATACTAACATTAATAATAATAATAATAATAATAATAATAATAATAATAATAATAATAATAATAATAATAATAAATAATAATAATAATAATAATAATTTAAAATAATAATAAAAATAATACAATAATAATAATAATAATAATAATAATAATTATTAATAATAATAATAATAATAATAATAATAATAATAATAATAATAATAATAATAATAATAATAATAATAATAATATTAATAATATGACACAAGACGAGGAACAATAATAATATTACATAC
This sequence comes from Trachelipus rathkii, assembly GCA_015478945.1. Classification (NCBI taxonomy): domain Eukaryota; kingdom Metazoa; phylum Arthropoda; class Malacostraca; order Isopoda; family Trachelipodidae; genus Trachelipus; species Trachelipus rathkii. Next base: position 43,590 of record JABUQX010044196.1, on the reverse strand, counting down.
ACATAATACGACTAATAATAATATTAATACGGATAATAATAATAATAATGAAAATGCGGGGCCCTTTTCCATATATAATGTAAATAAATATTATTATTATTATTATTATTATTATTATTATTATTATTATTATTATTATTATTATTATTATTATTATTATTATTATTATTACACATAGCTCTCAAAACACCTATAACGCGCACGGACACTTCGCCATCAGGCTCACAACTAGAATATAGGTCGGTAAAATGCTCTCTTGAGAGGGTGGATACAAAGAACGTGAGAAACATGTCATTCAAAAGGCGTGTGAAAAAGATAATTATTATTAGCTATTACTATTATTATTATTATTATTATTATTACTATTACAGTAGTAGTAGTAGTAGTAGTATTCTTATTATTACAGTAGTAGTAGTAGTAGTAGTAGTAGTAGTAGTATATTCTAATTATTGATTTCCTATGAATATCAATTAGGCACGATAAATAAAAATAAATATATAAATTTGTTATATATATATATATATATATATATATATATATATATATATATATATATATATATATATACATATATATATATATATATATATATATATATATATATATATATATAAAAGACGTGTGGTCCATGGAATCGAGGAAAGCTAAACGCTCCCTAGTAAATAAAAGCGAATTCAAAAATTGAATTAATTTAATCTTAAACAATTACATTAAGTATTACAATTATATATACATTCTATTTTATTAACTTTTCATTTGATTGTTAACCACATTAATAATATTGTAACAGATGTATTGTTTACCATTCAAGTTGTTCAGCTGCGATTTTGGTGTGTGTGTGTGCAAAGAGAGAGAGAGAGAGAGAGAGAGAGAGAGAGAGAGAGAGAATGTAATATAACTCATATAATAAATGACAAAATTCTTAAAAGCATCCTTTTCCTGCTGAATTAATAAAATTTTTTTAACAATAAATCATTAACCATTAGCTTCTTCCTATTCCAAAAAGCACATTTTATTTTCGCTTAATATACGAAACTTTTTAAAAACTAAATTCTTTTAAAATATTTTACTTAAAAATTTCAAATCTACTTTAGAAATAAACATACCGTATGTTAATTAAATCAACTTTGAAAGGGAAGCTTTTGTACAGTTTTACCTTCTCAGTGTTCGTACGTGACCTCACTGACTGTGAAGAATTTTATCTTTTAAACATTGAAAGAAATCGAATACATGATTCTAATAATTATATGCAATAATTTTAAATAATTAAAAAATAAATATTCAAATTTAATTAATATTTCTATGAATAAAAAAAAATTAAGTAAACAATCTTAAAACTATCTTATGAGTGAAGTGCCTATTTTTGGCCTACAACTTTATATATATATATATATATATATATATATATATATATATATATATATATATATATATATATATATATATATATATATATATATATATATATATATATATATATATAGTATATATATGTTTCTCTATATGTATATATATATATATATATATATATATATATATATATATATATTGTCGTATTGTTTCACATGACGCTAAGACATACCGCACGCCATTGATATATATATATATATATATATATATATATATATATATATATATGTATATATATATAGATATAGGTATATATATATATATATATATATATATATATATATATATATATATATATATATATATATATATATAATTATATATATATATATATTATAGTCCGGGGCCCGTTATTTTATTGTAAAAAATATAAATTTATTTCTCCGTTCCAGCTCTGGCTCAGCAAACCCTGGATTTATAATAGACTATTAAAAATAAAAATTAAAAAATGTGAATTTGTGCAAAAACAAATTTACCACAAATAAAAAAGAACCAAAATAAAATAATTTTTTTCATTTTCTTCATTACTTTTTTTTTTTAAAAATGCAAATAAAAACCTTTCAGCGTTACAGGAAGTAATATATATGACTTATTAATATTCCATTTGTCAAATGTATTTGTAATAGCCTGAGTCCTTAGTGCTGCAATATATCTTTCCTTCCAGAATCCTTTGAAGGGTCCTTTCCTTTCCCAGAATCCTTTAAGGGTCCTTTCCCAGAATCCTTTGAAGAGTCCTTTCCTTTCCCAGAATCCTTTGAAGTTGACAAATTAAAGTTTGTGAAGAAATTTGAAATGTAAATTCCATAATCATCATCATCATTTCAGGCCATAAATCGAAAAGAAAAATTTGAATTTCAAACACTATATATTTGCCGCAAACGTCGTGAGGCAAAAGGCAAGGGTTCGGGTTCGATCCCCTGTTCAGATACTGGATAGTAATTACCTAGAGTAGTTTCCACCTATAAAGAGAAATTTATAAAAAAAAAAAAAAGAAGAAAATACTCGTCAGAAAAAGATATTCTACAAGAGAAAATGACGTTTCGAAACTTAAAAATTAAACTATTTTGCAATAAATTTTTTTGTATAAACTTTTGAAAAATAAATCATCGTTTGAAAAAGGCAAAAAGTCCTAAGTGACAATTTTGGTGAAATTAATTTTACAGTGCCACTAAAACAACTTTTCAACTGAATCTAATAATATATGTTTCAGTTTTCTACAACCATTTTTTCCCTTTTGAATCAACCATGAAAGAGAAAAAAAAATAATTTTTTGCTTAACAACCTTCTTTATCGTATTTTTAAACTACTGTTGTTTAGAATATATAAAATAATAAAAACGCAACATAGAACTTACAAATTAAAATTCCAGTTGGCCCGTTTACAAAAGAGGATATTGCAAAAAGTGAATTATTTAAAAAAATCTTAAATTGCTCTATCAAAATTACCAAATTATCGTTCACGCCGTTTTGTGCCTTTCAAGCAACGAAATGCATATTAAAAGTACTTAAATAACTTTATATTTTAATAACTTTATTTATATTTCATAATTTCAATATACGTTTGCATAAAAACTCGGATAACATGTCCGATAGCGAACAAAAAATGTTTAATATTTATTTAAATAGTAAAAACAATAATATATTTAACGGATAAACAAAAAGACCTTTATATATTATGCTTGAAACTACCTAGGATATAATACAAATATTTTCCAAGTGAATATATTAATCTGATAAAAAAAAAAAACCCAAGCTTTCCTCTTTGTTTTCTAATACCATTAAAAGATCAATTAATACTGGCTAAACCAACAATTTTAACCTTATAACATTTTTATTGGTCTTGTATTCTGTTTTATCAGTGTGTCAAAATCCATTTCCCTGAACCCACTTAGTAGGTGGGTTTGAAATTTAAAATTTCCATGCACTTTGCACTAACTTTATTAGTCTTCTGTTTTAACTAGTTTTTTAACCAACAAAGATTTTGTAGAACTCTAATAGTCAAGAAAATTTTCTGCCATCAAGGTAGTTCTCACCTTTCTTCTATTTCACTTTAAAGATTTTAAGTCTCACTAACTTTTTCAATTTACGTTTACCTGTATCAAGTTTATCACACATTTATGAATTATAAGATTTTCTGAAGGAAAATAATATAAACTGGATTTCATTCAACAACTGAACTAA
>JABUQX010044196.1:32500-35000 GCA_015478945.1 Trachelipus rathkii | reverse complement strand
ACACAAAACTGATATTTCGTCTGAAACTCGAAAGGAAAAGAAGCGAAGAATTAGAAAAGTTGAAATTATTATTATTATTATTATTATTATTATTATTATTATTATTATTATTATTATTATTATTATTATTATTATTATTATTATTATTATTATTATTATTATTATTATTACAAAACTGGTGTGGAAAAGAAAGAGACGAAACAGAAAAAAAATTAAGACACAAAAATTTATGAAGAATGACGTAGCGTCAGAGATTTCTACTCCAAACCTCCGACAAAACTCACTCTTGGGGAAAGTTGTCATTATTTCCTCCGGGACGAATTGCGCCAGAATTTATGTTCTTAAAGCTGAATTTCACATTTCAACTTTATCGATTATTTATTATTTCTACACAGCGAACAGATATTTAACAAGAAAAAAACGAACAGAATAAGATACAAAAGACACCAAAATTTGACAGGGAAGTATAGTGGTTTTTTGTACGGCATCAAAATTTAACAGAAATATTGTGGTTTCATGCAAGAAACCAAATTTTGAGAATTAAAGTGGTTTCTTGTATGACATCAAAGTTTGACAAAAGTAAAGTGGTTTCTTGTAAGGGACTAAAATTGACAAAACCAAGATGATTTCTTGCAAGACCAAAATTTTATTTGACAGGAGTACGGTGGTGTCTTGAAAGATCAAAATTTGATAGATGTATGGTGGTTTCTTGTAAGACATCAAGTTTAACAAAAGAACGGTGGTTTCTGGAGGAAACAAACACCAAAATTTTACAAAGTATGGTGACTTCTTGTAAGACATCAAAATTTAACAAAAGTACGGTGGTTTCCGGAAAAAAATACAAAATTTTTAAAAAAGTATGGTTATTTTTATAAAGACATAAAATTGAGAAGCACGGTGGTTTCTTGTAGGACACCAAAATTTGAGAGAAGCCACAGTGGCTTTTAGAAGAGCAATAAAATTTTAACAAAGTAATCAGTTTTCTTGATAAACTCCAAATTTTGATTGAAGTACGCTGGTCTTTTGTTATTAAGAACTCAGAAAAATTTAAGTCATCCAAACTATTTCTGAATAGTTAATGCCATGCTAAATATAAGATATTCTCCAAAGTGCCAGAAAAATATGTAACTTTCAAGGTTACACCAAAAGTGACCACCCGATGGTTACATGGCACCAGTGGTGAGACAAGGTGTGACCCACTGGTGGGTCAAATGGCAGTAAACTTGTTAAACTTTGTTTGGAAGAGCTGAAGAGAAATGCTTCTCTTTCTTTCTTAAGTTAGGATAAGGTAGTGAGTAGTGATCTAACATTTACGTGGGACACGCATCCGAGCCAATATCTGGAGCATCAAGAGGACATCCTTTCTTCACATCTAAATCCGAAAAACAAACATATGTATCAAAATGACAGATATCATTAATATATTAGAAAAATACAATCGAAAAATTAAATTTTAATTGAAACATTTGGACGAAAAAAGTAAAAATAAAAAAAAATAAACATAAAAAATATATATTACATACTGCAAAAGAAATATTTAATTACTTATCACTCTTAAGGCACAAACTAATATAATAACACTGTATCTAATTTTTCATAAATGTAAGTGTTCAGAGCCCTTGTTATTCATTCGAAATTGGATCAAGGGGGTAAAAAAAAAATACCCCCAAAAGAAGGAAGAAATTTCCCCTAAGGTCCCCATTATGTTTGTTTCACAGAAAGCGATTCCATTGTCCGCACGAAAGACACGAAACCGTGTCTCGTCACGAAACAAACCTTATTTACCCATCACGCAACAACAATAACAAAATTAATAATAATAATAATAATAATAATAATAATAATAATAATAATAATAATAATAATAATAATAATAATAATAATAATAATAATAATAATAATAATAATAATAATAATAATAATAATAATCCCTTCTGCCTGGTTCTAATGAAAAGTTATGACGTATGATGATCAAATAAATTATCTAAAACAAAATTAAAAAAATTTTGTTTCTTAATTCTGAAAGAAGGGGTGTGGGAGGGGGTTTGTCATCCCCAAACCCCTCCCTTAAGATATTTTAATATTGTTTTTAGGTTTGATTTTCCATATTGAATGGGATTACCCCACAAAAGTTCCATATATGGTAGGTCGTCGTTTGAGGTTTTCATCTTACACTTAAATTTTAAACTCATCATAATTAAGTAAATTTGTGACACTGATCGGTAGTATATTTAAAAAAAAAAAATATTTTATATCAATTAGTAAAACTACGAATACAGTTAGTTTTATTTTAGAGCAAAACCGTTGTCTCTTATGGAAAGTATTGCTAGGCTAGCAGCTAATCATTGGTTAGTAGTTATTCAGAGGTTAGGACATAGGAGTGTTGCTGGTTTAGCGAGGTTGGGTTTATTTAAGTTTTTAGGTAGTTATGTTAGCAACTATTGATAGGGTAGTAACATTGCTTGGGCTGCTGGGATAAGTATATTGATACAAAACGATA
>JABUQX010044196.1:5000-20000 GCA_015478945.1 Trachelipus rathkii | reverse complement strand
TGTCAAAAGGGAAACTTAGGGTAAAGTACATTAATGTTTTAAGGAAAATTCATTGGTAAGGTATGCTAAAAGTAGACTAATATAAAGGACAAGAAAATAAAGATGCACATTTCAAAGTTGTCAACGGAAATAAAAAAAAATGTCAATCAAACCTAGAAATGACATTTCAAAGTTCTTGCATTAAAATTTTCTAGGTTTGTAATCTTTCTCCCCCCAAAAAACTTTTAAGAGTATGGCACCTACAGATACGAGATTCTTTTTAATTGGTTTAAAAAATATATATTTTTCTTTAACAGCACCAAAAAAAGCTTTTAATTGGGGGAGGGGGTTCGAAATTTGATGAAAGAAACAAATACTACAAGAAAGAACTCGCCCAATCATTACCAAATCTGAAATAAAATTTAAAATCGGTGATTCGTACACTAAAAAACAAATCTGGCATAATCATTCTCAATTTGATATAAAAAATGAAAATTAAGCAGAGTGGAAGATATTAAAAATAATGAAAAAATTGTAAAAAAAAAAAACAAACTCCCCAAAAAAAAAGTTTAAAAATGTTTTATGCGAAAATAAAAACACAGGATCCAAAAAAACGTCGTTTTTTTTTTAACCCTAGTTGTACCCATCCACACCACCCGTCACATTCAAAATGCCAACATATTGTGTATCTTTCTTCATTAAACAGTACAAATAAAAAAAAGAATAAAAACTCCCGTTGAAGGTTATTATTATTATTATTATTATTATTATTATTATTATTATTATTATTATTATTATTATTATTATTATTATTATTATTATTATTATTATTTATTAAGATTATTTATTATTATTATATTATTATTATATATTATTATTTTTTTTATCTGATTATTATCATTTATTATATTATTATTATTATTATTATTATTATTATATTATTATATTAATTATTATTATTATTATTATTGCGCCATATTCAATGCGAACATTATGATAATTTATTCAAATGAGAAATACTTAAAATTGGAGACGAAAACATTACCTCAAGTGGATTGAGCCAAGACGTAGACTTTTCTTCGTTCGCTCCGTTGCTCGTATTAAACAAACTTGAATTTGACAAAGTTGAAAAGTTTTTTTTTTTCAAATAAGTTTCTAAACTCTTCCACAAATAAAAATGGGGGGGGGGGCTCGTAAACTTTCAAACTCTTGTGAAATGATAAGTTTTCAGAGACCACTCAAATAAAATTTCAAAATGAAGTCCCTTCTGAATGGGGTAATTTTCGTAAATATGTCCTCTTTTTTTTTTTTCCTTCTTTTAATGCCTCAAATGTGTCAGTACTTCGTCCACTTTATCATTACCCGTTAGTGACCATACACAACACCTTATCTTCTATTAATATTCAGCTCCAACCACTTGATAATAACTAATGTTTATGTACTAATCTACATATGAGTAGGCAACCAGAAGCCCTCCGACCTCTACCACCCAGTTCTACCACCAATCCGATTAATCGGCTAATGTAGTTATTCCAAAATTCTCTGTTTGACTTTTTTTTTGTGATTTTTTTTTTTTTTTTTTTTCGACCTCTACCACCCAGTTCTACCACCAATCCGGTTAATCGGCTAATGTAGTCATTCCAAAATTCTCTGTTTGACGACACTCGCAAAATGCGGAGTATTTTCTGCTGTCATGATACTTGCATAAAGTGTCAATTCCATTCTCAAATACATTTACTTAATACACCAATAAGTTATGCCATTTCATTTGTTCGTGTTGCATGATTCCTACTAACTAATATTATATAACATCCCTAATGATCTTTCAAAGAACTCCGAAGAAACAATTGACGGCGTAAGATTAGACATAAAACAACATAGTTTCTGTCAATACAATTATTACGAGCCTCCAATTTCAGAACCTGTAAAACAAATTTGAAAAGTTGAGTATCCTGATAGCTCTTGCAAAAGACCAGTTTTTCAAGAATGGCTTCATTGGTTGCAAATCCCAGAATACAATTCATATCTTCTTTCTCTCGTCTTTTCTCTCTTTCAACATCTTTTTCAGAATCTATCTCACTCTAGGAATTTTTTTTTCTTTCTATTTTTCTATCTTATTAGAATCACACTCCTCAATATCAATATGAAACTCATGCTCCAACTAACGGAAGCCATTTTTATTATTTTTAAACAAACAATCATCTCTTTTCAGAAAAAAGAGGAACTTTTACATAATATTCCATTCTTCGCGCTTGCCTATATCACATCTATACAAATCAATCCAGTACATTACTCACTACAATCTCACAGGATACGTGACTCTTCGTATTACTGATCTCCATCTTACTTTCATCTGTGCTGCGATCTACTCATCAAAATATAATACACTCTCAGCTTTTGTACTAAAAGTGCAGTGAAAGATTCTCTCTTCATGACAATCCTCAGTAATCTTTTTATTACAGTGTTTTGTCTCATATAAATATATCATCATATACTCACTAGTCGTATATATATATATATCTCTTTCATATATTCACTCATATTTATCTGTATATTCATATTATCTATATATATATATAATATATCTATATATATTATATATATATCTTATATTATAATATATTATATATTACTATATATTATAACTGTATATATATACTATACATATTACTCTCTATAATATCTTTATATATATATATATTATATATCTTCATATATATATAATATAATATATATATATATATCATATATTCATTATAATATATATATATATATATATATATTTCATCATATATATATATCTATATCTTATACTCTATATATATATATATATTATTACTATTTAGTACTCATCATAATATATACGTGCTGCTTTCTGGCATCTTTTGACTATGAAAATAAAGTTAAATAATTTAATTATTACTTACACATTTTTACCTTTTTCTTTCAGAGTAAATTATTATCAAAGTTTACAAAAGAAAAAGATATTATGTATTAAGCAAAAAAGATAAATAGTTTTGTAAATATTACCGAATTCGGTGGTGCAAGGCAGGTTTGGCCAACGCACCGGGTGCGGAGCGGTGCAGTGCGGAAAAAAATGACTTGCGGTGCGGTGGGAAAAACTCCTGTGCTAACCCTATATTTAATCATTTTTATCTATTCATTTATACAAGTATTATAGAAGGGATGACAAAACTGTGTGGCACGCGTGCCAAATGTGGCACGGATCTATCTACACAATTGCTTAACAAACAATCTTTGTTTTCTGCGCGATATCCTTCACATTTGATACAATACTCTCCAGCTTAAAGTAGATATGAGACAAGACAATCTTCAGGCCAAAAATTCTATAAGATAATCTTGCTTATCAGGATAATGTTGGCAATTATACTTTCAGGTAAGTCACAACTTCAGGACATCAAGATAAATATACACTGTTTCCCTATTCACTAAAAGCATACCTATCTATCTTCTTCCTCAAACAACACATATCACCCATCTTTGATTAAAGCTCAGAGAACGACCTTACTCGAAAGGTATGTGTAAGGATTTTTCTTCATTCTTAGTATATACTTGAGGCGTAAGGAGGTAAGCTTTGGTCACATACAAAAGCTATTTTGAGTCTTTTAATACCACCGATTGTTCAATTTTTAAATTATTTGCTCCATGAGGGAAATCTAATTGTCTAACTAGACCTAAAAAAAAATGGCTGAAGTGTAATATTTGTTTCTATTTATTATTATTATTATTATTATTATTATTATTATTATTATTATTATTATTATTATTATTTTATTATATTATTATTATTATTATTATTATTATTATTATTATTATTATTGCTGTAAACTGTAGACTATTATTATATTATTACCTTGATGATTTAATAGTTTTAAAGTGGCATTTTCTTATCTATTATCTGTAGAAAACCGTGTCATTATTTTCATAAATTTTGTTCAGTATCCGATAAATTCTAGTTAGATATCTACGTCAATTTTGTAAAGTGTCTATTGAACATCTAATCCATTACTTCAATAGACTTTAATTAATATATATACTATATTCTATTATATATATATTATACATATATTATATTATATATATATACTATCTATATATTATATATATATATATATATATATATATATACTATATATATATATATATATATATATATATATATATATATTATTATATATATATATTAACTTAATATATATATATATTATATATATTATTATATATATATATATATATATATATATATATGATATATAATATACTATATTACATATAATATATTATAGTATTATAATAATATTTACTATATCTTATTATATATATATATATATATTATAGTTAATAATTATATATATATAATATATATAATACTCATATATATATATATTTATATAATAATATATTATATATATTAATTATATTAATATTATTAAGTATTATATATAATATATATATTATATATATATATAATATATAATATATTTATAATATATATATATAGTATATTATATATGATATATATATATAATATAATATTATATATATATATATATATTTTATACTAAATATATATTATATATATCATTATATACTAATTATATATATTATATTCATATATAATAATTATATATATATACTATATATATATATTTATTATATATTAATATAATATTTATACAACTATTTATATATAATAATATATATTAATATATCTTATATATATATATAATATATAATAATATATATATATATATAATAATAATAATATATTTATAATATAATAATATATATATATTATATATATATTATATATATAAACATTAATATATATTAGGGATGTACTATAAAATCGAAAGTAAAATTACTAATTAATATTATATATTTAATTATAATAATATATATAATATGATATTTATATATATATAATATTATATAATACTATAAAAGTATTATTCTGAGTAGATGGTTGATAAGCTTCTTAATATTACAGACAATTAGTATAATAGAACTTAATAGTTTACTTTATTTCTTATATATCTTTAATATTCCTTAAAGAATCTTTTAAATGTTACTTGAACCAAGATTTATAATTAAATATATATTAAAATAATTAATTTATTTGTATATATATATTAGACTATAGTTTGTAGTTTTAATGTAGGTACTAATTAGATATGTAATTTTAAAATTATTTATTAAATTATAAACATATTATATTATTTGAAAGATATGGTCCTGGTTGTATATATTTGGGGATTATTAAAGCTTGCGATTTTGAGCTTGCGCACCACCTTTATCTCTGATATACGATCATTTTCATTTAGGTATTAGAAATCTAAACCTCATATCTTCCCCTACCAAAATGTCTAAAACGTTTCCACTCCAAAGGTCTTGTTCTAATAAAGTAATTAAAAACAATAAAAATAATATTATTTACTACCTACGTAACCTTGGTTTTTATACTATAGTATATATTTTATATAATTAAATATATAAGTTTTATTATTAATATTATTATATAAATAATATATCATATTATATTATAGTATATTAATTATATTATTAAAATTAATCTATTAATAGGAATTATGGGTAAGAGTTACCAGAATGAATTAAAAATATAAAGTTATATCATTTATTATGTAGTTATTATATTCCGTATTTAAATGTAATCTAATATGTAATTAAATTATCGATCAATACTTATGTATTTATTTTGAGTACCGTTATCAAATATAATAATATCATGTACTTGTATCAATAATATATAACTTATTACGCAAAGTTATTATCAATATCCTTATTACTAAATAACCTAAACCTATTATTATGAGAAGAGTATATAAATATATAATCTCACTAGGTAATACATTGAGTTAAAATATATAGTTAGCATGTTACATACACGTTTATTTGTAAACTTTATAGGTTATAATTATATATAGTATGTCTATAGGTAATATATTCATGATATAGCATAGTAATTTTAGTATAAGTTATATAGAATAAATATAAATTATATATATATAAATATTATATCATTTATTTTGACTCTAAGATGGTTTAGTCCTAAATATAATAATTAATTTATTATTATATTTATATTTTCTATTTATTTTAAAAATACCTATAATTAAATACTAATGCAACAGTAAAAATATAGTATTTAAATATATTAATTGTTTAGTCCTATTTATAAATTTAATAAATGTTAAATTATATATAATACTTATAATATATAAAAAAAAATTATATTATCTACAATTCTACTATATACATAAATCAACTGTATTAAATCTAAATATGAAATAAAAATTCATATATATTAATATATTACTGTAATTAATATATATATATAATTAATATATATTTATAATAATATATCTATATTAATTATTAATATATAATAAATAATACTTATATATAATAATATTAATAATTAACTATAATTAATAATTATATATCTTATTAAGTATATATATTGATCTCATATAAATATGTATTACTAATATAAGATTATATAATTATATATATATATCATTAATATCATTTGATATAGTATTATTAATATATAGTTTACAGTTAGTCATTTGATGCTGTTGGTTTAGGTTTGTGTTGTTGCAAAAAAATCATAATTACGATTTCTTCCCCGTTCACTTTCATGAATTAATATCCTAGTTTGAGTCGAGTTTCGTGTTGGTTTTTTTTTTCTTTTTTTGACTCGGAAGCACAATCATTAATTAGTAAAGGTTAACAAGTAATATTGTTGTTGCGTCCCCGTGTGGTTAAAATTGTTCTCAAGGTAATTTTATTCGAATCAAAATTTAATATTTCCAATTGTTAATTTTTAGAAGCGCCCAATTCTTACAAAGGATTCTGTTCTCATTTTTTGGGCGTAATATCTTTCATAATTTTCTTATCTACTGAAAAAAAGGAGGTGTGTAGACCTTTTGTGTTTCCCTTTTCAAAACAAAGATGAAAGGATCCAGACGTATTTTCATCTTCTACCTAAACCCGTTTAATTTTTCAAAATTTGATATTCGGGGGGGAATTTTGGGAAAATAATGATGTTTGGGTGGCCCTTTAGTTTTTTCTCTCTTCCCTTTATTTTTGCCCAATGTTCTATTCACTCTCAAAAATTAACACCCCCTAACAATAGAGGGAGATAAAAGGTATGACGAAGTTGGCGTAAAACGACAAGTCTTCACTCTAAACAAAAAAAAAATTATAGAAAAAAGAAGTAAGGTTTTTGAAAAATAGTTTGGGTCCAGGAAGTAAATATATTATTGTACCATTCAAATAACACTTTAACTCAGTTTTAAAAACATTTATTAAAAAGAACATTTTACAGAGAATCTCATTTTCTACGTCTCTTCCGTCAAAATGAGTCTATCTCCTACGCTCTCTCCCTCTCTCCTCTGTTTCCTCTTCTCGTCATTTTTTTTACTAATACACCTCTCGTTCCACTCAATCAAGCCACCCATCCCTCCTCTCCCCGTCCCTCCAAGTCACCATGCACAAATCTCCTCCATTTCCAATCTCTTATTCCCGCCTAGAATTCTTTCCAAATCCCCGTCGTCTCCTCTGTTCCACCTCTTCTTCTCCGCGGACGTCCGCGACCTTCACTATCCTCTCTAACCCTCTCGCCCCAATTCCATCCTCTCTGGGCCCCTTTTATTCTCGCTCCTCCCTCCTCGTCCGACGCCTCTTTATGTAAGGTGGGTAATCCAACTAAAACACCTTAATTAAATAAGATATATAAATATATATAATATAATAATATACTATATAAAATCATCATATATTATACCTAACAGTATAAAATACATTACCTGTTAACCATAATAAATCTATTAAAAACTGAACTATTGATGTGTGCAACGTTTATTTCACCTTATCTAGTGAAGTACTATATAATATATAATATAATTTAATAATAAGATATCATAAAATATTATTATAAATATATTTTATTTTAAGAATAATATATAAATTTTAATATATTATTAAATCAATATATATACTATTTATAATTATATTATATATATATACTATGACTTTTAACCTTTGACCCCCAATCACCTATATTATATACTAAAAAACTCAACATTTCAATCATCTCACTACTATACATTATAACACATATATACATATTAAACTTTATATATTATTGTACTGACTCATATCACTAAGTACTAAACTTCTTTCTTAATAAATCTATCTTATACTATATTTATATATATTATTATAATATATATATTATATATATTATAATATAATATTCATATAATATAATAAATATAATATAAGTATAATATAAAATATATATATATTATCATTATTATTACTTAAGTCAATACTATTCACTTCTCTAATATACTATATATAAATACTATAGACCTTAATAAATATAACAATATTATATATATAAATCCGTTTTAAACCTAAAAATTGATGCAAAAGAGCCATGAAATCATTACTATATATATATACTAGAATATAATTATCTTATATAAATGACCTAATAATATATAAATAAAATATAATTAAAACTTGATTTTAAACTATAACATATATAGTTTTTAATTAACTTTTTTATTAATCATTTATTATTTATATATAATATATTATAATTTAAAGAATGCAAATAATGGATATTACCTTACATATCTACTGTAAGTTTTCATTACATTATAATTTATCAAAACGAAAATAATTTTATATTGAAAATATTAATAATATATAATATATATAATATATTAATTTATATATAATATATTATAATATAGTATTAATAATTATATATATAAGTATTATAATATAATATACCCTGTCCCGGAGTTTCCCTTAGGTTGGGAACAAAGTTTAACTTAGAGTAAGCTTTCACAACTACATGAACTCTCACCCTAAGTACAAATAGGGCACCTATTCGGTTGAGGGTTGAAAACACTTACTCTTTTCATATTATGTAACTGGTCATAATGGAACACACCTAACTACGGTATAAATTAAATTATATAAATTATATATATAGTATATAAATTAAATATATTATATTATATATTATATATATATTATATATAATTATAATAATATATATGAATATATATATATATAAGTAATATAATATATATATAATTACTAATTATAATATTATATCTATTTTATATATATTATATATCATATGTTACCTCCTTAATAAGATAATATTTACTATATTTACTATATATAATATATTAATAACTTGAAAATCAAACAATGTGGTTAACTTAAATTATAGATCTATTAAAAACGTATTTAATTTGATAAAACGACGATAAATTTATCTAATTTAAAAATAATATAATATATATAAAATTTTATCATTATGTTTATTAACTAGCGTAATTGTCTTAGCTATAAAATATATATTATATATCAAAATATATATATGCAAATTTTGCCTGGTTGATAGTAATACACGTATAGTTTTCCCTTATTACAAATGGAAAAAACTTGGAATTAAGAAAAAGAATTTTAACAGAATTAATCAAAAGATAAATATTGTATAGCAAACTATTAAAGCAAGTACATCAAAGACTGTAGTCTCTTAGTCGAGCCCTTTTTATTCCACAAAAGTCAAATATTTAAGTTTTTGTATTTATTTTATATTTATAGAATTGATTATTTTTAACGACTTAAGAGTTTATTGGCATGTAACACAAGAACATATTCCAACAAAAAATAATAGAGAAAAAATAATAAGAACAAGGGATAATGATAATTAATGTTGGATTTTTTAACCTTATCGTACACACTTTATTTTTTAAAAGGAAAGTGTTGTCTATAACACTAAAAATCCCTTAATCATTTAAATTAATTTAGCCAAACCCATTTAAATGAAGACCATGAGTAAACAGGACATTCTATATCTCCGGTGTCCTTTTTTCTCGTGCTCCTATGTCATGTATTCTAGAATATTTAAAACTCAGTCACTACTTTTTCAGCCTGCTCACGTCGCCATTCAGCAGCAATATTGTGGCGAGCAACCATGGACGGGATACTGTATTCACTATAGCAGTAAACCTGAATCATACTACGCACTATTCTTATCTGAATTTTTTTTGATAAAAGGGTGGTCCTTGTTTTTAACATATTTTATTTTTCTTAATTTGGATAAAGAACCGTGACTCTTTAAAAGTTCCCCCAACGATGAAGAATAATCAAATCTTTTCCACACTGACATTGTTGGCACCATAAAAAATTTGTTTCATATATATAAGTTTCCTTTTATATTTATATTCTTCAAAACTTTTACTAAAAAAAATAAATAATTACAGTAAAATAATTTTAAATTGGGTAAATATATTATTCTATTTATATCATATTACATCTCGAAACAGTTTTGGACCAAATGCGCAGTGGGGTGTTTTTTTTTCGTGGCGGCAATCCGCATATGTTATGTAATATAAATCTCGATTAATTTTCTCATAATTCCCGACATTTTGCCCTTGACCCCCCGTAGTGGGTTGTTTTTCCCCCTCAACACTGTAGGTCCGCCCTTTGCCCGCATTCAGATAATTTTCCCTTTTAAATACAATCCGAAAACACCATTTTGGTTAATGGCGGCGGGTGACTGGTTTTTTCATTTGGCCAATCTGATGTCCCACCCGCCCAGTGTTTTTGTTTTTTTTTTCGGACTAAAGTCCTTACTGTTGCGAAGTGGTTTTTTTTTTGGGTTTTTTTTGTTTTTCGAAGCATAAGGCCCCCCTAAGTGAATGGAGGGCTTCTTGGTTCTTCTTTCATTTTTTAGGACAAATAGTTTCCCTATGCGCCCATGGAAGTAATTAAATCTTTTTTTTCCTCTGACCACTATGTTAATTATGCCCCGCAAGAGTGGGGTCTCTGGGGTTTTTTCCGGGACAATAGCCCCCCCCCTCCCCTATGGCCTTGCGAGATATAGATTGACGTCTCTTTCAGTTTATTCACTCCTGAGAAGAAAACACACACTCTCCCATAGTTTTTCCTGTTTATGCCAAGGTTTGGGTTTTTGGTTGTTCCTCTCACGACCCCAATAGGGTCCCTATGGCTCACCCCCTCCAAGTTATTTAGTTTGGGTTTTTATTCACCAACATAGGTTATTCCCTATGGTTGGGCAAGTTGTATTTTATTTTTTTCACAGTACCATAGTCCCTCACCCTTTTAAGTTAGGCGTGACAAGTTTTGGTTTTATTTGTTATTTCTTTGATAGTATTTTATTGAAAAATAGTTGATGTTATTTTTTTTATTTTCCTGCAGTAAAACCATACAGTTCCTCACCCGAATGCGCATGGTTTTATTTTTCAACCTCTATAAATAAGTTTTTTATCCCCTATGCGCCCCAGGGTTTATTTTAATTTTCGTTGCATAAGTCCCCCCCCCCCCCCCACTTAAATTTCCGATACCTTTTTATTGTAAACGAAAAAGTGGCAGGGTTCAAGTGTTTTTTTTTTTCCGGACATAGTCCCTTTATGCGCCCAGAGTGGGGGTGTTTATTATTATGTTTTTTTTGACCAATTAAAGCCCCCTATGCCGCCGGGGTGGGGAAATTTGGTTTTTGTTATCGGAACCCCTCACCAAATAAGTTTTTATGCCGCCAGTAAGTTTTTACTTTTGTTTTTTTCGCACATAGATTTTTCCCGAACATTAGACTCCCCATAGCCCACTAAATGCCGCCGGTTTGATTGTGTTTCCCGCCCGGTAATCATAGTTCCTCACTGGTGCCGGACAAGGTGCTTTTGTTTTTCTATGATTCTTGGCATCTGTAAGTCTACTCCAATACTTTCAGCTATATGGTTTTTTTTCAGACTATAGTCTTAATATGCGGTCCAAAGGTTTTTTTTTTAATTTATTTCGTAACCGAAATAATTCACTACCTCACCCCCTCACTCTTCCCCCTATTGCCGGGCAGGGGTTCTTAAAAATATTTTTCTTTCTACCGGACATAAGGTCCCCCTATAGCCCGCGAGTGGGGGGGGGGGTTTTAATTTTTTTGGCCTTACCCCCCCCCCCCTTTTATTCCCCATGGGTTTGTTTAATTTTTTCCAAAACCATAGTTCCCCCCTATGCGGCCAAGGGTTTCAATTATATTTTCTCCCCCCGACATAACGTCTCATAATGGCGGCAGGGAGTTTTTTATTAAAAAGTTTTTTTCGACTTTAAATTTTTGTTTATTAAAAATGCAAAGTTGTGAATTGAATTTTTTTGTACATCAGGTCCCTATGCGCCAGTTGGGGTTTATTTTTTCGCACATACAGTCCCCCCTATATTGCCGCCAAAATGGTATTTAGTGTTTCCCCAAAAACATAGTCCCCCCTTATCCGCCAACAGGGTTTTATTTTTTCCGACCCACAATAAGTCCCTAGCGCAGGGGTTTTTTTAATTTTTTTCGACAAATAGTTTCCCCCCTTTATTTGGGCGGCCCCGCAAGTGTTTCATATTATGATATCTTTTTTCCGATAAACACCGTAGTCCTTTTTTATGCTGCGCCCTCATGGGGTTTGATTTTTTAATTTTTTCCCGTAACAATCAGTCCCCTCCAGCCTAAATGTCGCTCAGTGGTTTGGTTTTTCGACATAGCAGCCCCTAGGAAGACTGAGCCTTCCCCCGCGGGTTTTGAATTTCTATGTTTTTTTACTTCCGACATACGTTCCCCCACCCCCCTGGGTGCCCGGCAAAAGTGTGTTCTTTGTTTATCTTTGTTATTTGCCCGACGAATAAGTCCCCTTGAGTGCGCAGTTTTTTTCTGTGGTTTTTGTTTCTCCGGCCCGACATAGTTCCCTTATGGTTGCAATTTTGTTTTTGTTTCGGTATCATAAGTTCCCCTAGTGGCCGGCAAAAGTGGTTTTTGGTTTGTTTTGAAACAAATAGCCTGACGTGCCCGCGGTGGAATTTGGTTTTTTATCGAGGACATGAGGTCCTTATGCCGCCTCTGGCGAGGTGGGATTTTTTATTTTTTTCCGGACCGATCAGTCACTCCTTTTTAAATTTTCAAGCGTTATGTTGGGTTCTTTTTTTTGGAACATAGCCCCTTAAGCGCCCCGGTTGGATTGGTTTTTTTTTTGTCGGATATAAGTGGACAATGTTGGGCCCCAAAGTAAGTTTTTTCTTGTTTTTTTCGACCAATAAGAGTTTTTTCCCCAACCTAGCACCCCAAATCAGTAAAATATGCCCCAGTTTGGTTTTTTGTTTTTTTGAATTCCATTAGTTTTTAAATTATTTACATGCGCACCTAGTTGTTCAATTATTTAATTCCTCCATTCGTTATCCCATTCTTTTTCTCGGGATTTTGTTTTCCCTTCCCCTGACCTAATTTCCAATATGGCAACCACTCCATTCCAAGAACCTTAGAGGCTTCTGTAAAAAAAAAGAGGCCCTTTGCTGGATTTGTCAAGCAAACCACCACTATAAATGCGTACAAGATCTTTTTCCAGGTAGAAGGGGAAATAATCTAGCCCCCCTCAAAGTCAAAGAAAGTCCCCCTTCTTTAAAAGAATGGGCTTGGGTTCCCTTTAGGTGTTTTTAAAAATGGGAGAACCAACTTAAAAAAAAAGCAAAAAACTTAACTTCCTCGCTTGTTTTTGTAAAAACCAACTTTTCTCTATAAGAAAGACGAGAAAGGGGGAAGGGTGATGGAAAAGGGGAAAACCCCCCTCCACCCTTTTACGAAGATCAGTTTGGGTTTGTAAAAACTTTGTTATTTTTGATGTTTCCTCGTGTAAAGTTCCATGCGCGTGGTTACGATGGACGTTGGCGAGTCTTCCCTAATTATAATTTTGATTCGGATACGGGCTGATTGTGTAATACGCCAGTCCAGGTGTATTATTTGATTGTTTATGACATTGGCTGAATGTAGAAATCGAAGTTATTGTTGATCAGAAAAATTTTTTAGTGATGGTCCGAAGAGTACGTCGGGAATGAGTGAGAACTATTTGGGAAGAAATAAGTGCGTTTAAAGGTAAGTGGTGGAAATTAGATAACAGACGTTATCAGCCTCTTAGTATTATTTAGAGGCGTTTTAGCAAGGTGTAGGAGGAGTACTCGATCAAGACTGCTGTACCATTGGAACGACAGAATGATTCATGTGCATACAAATAGCCAAACGCCTCGGGGGAGGAAGAAGCGAAGATACATGCTCGTGACAAACATCAGAGGAGAAGCGGGGCCGCCACAATGACACGTGTGATTTTATGAGACTTTCGTGGGCAGAGTCAGGCGTATAGTAGATTAATAGGAAAGGCATCTATGGCAGGTGTTAGTGATATGGTGTTGGTTGTATTTGAGGTTGGTTTGAGCTTCTGAATAGAATAAGTGATGTATAGACGATATGCTTGGACGTGTGTAAGAACAGAATAGAGGTCGAAGTGAATATCTTAAAATAATTATAGCGGAGTGAACAGGGTATTGGTATGTCCTCTTTGGCATGTTCCAATCTGTTATCGTGATGACGGTTTTGAAAAACATTGCAGACTGGCTACTCATAGCAGCATCGTTTACAACGGATGGAGAAATGAAATGGATAGCGTGCAGGCGGAGAGAGTGGGCATTGATATAGTGAGGTGATTGGGTTTTTGTGTGGCGTAATCTCGAAAGGAGTTTGGAGGATGACTAGTAAGCGAGATATGGTAGGTACAGAACTGCTCCATGGTTGGTGCGTGATGATGGTAAAAAGAAAGGTTTGAAAGTAACTAGATAAGAGTAAAGGTTATGGTTGTGAGTGAGACAACGTCAGTGCTGAGTTATGGTAATGGTGAGCAGTGGAAAAAGTATGCTGAATTTAAATATTAGGATATATGTTGAATGAATAAAAATGGAAAGGAGGATGATGCAGAGTGTAGTAGGGTAAAGGAAAAATTGGGGAATGGCACTTTAAAGGTGGTGGTCGCAGTTAAATCGTTGGGTTGGTTAAAGGACTATGTAAGTGTTTGAGTCCTAATGGTCTTAACATGAGGGTAGTTGTACTTTTATGGTGCCACTTACTCC
>JABUQX010044195.1:0-19549 GCA_015478945.1 Trachelipus rathkii | reverse complement strand
CAAGGCTTTCTCAACTATCCTCTTCTGACTCTCTTCCTCTTCTCTCTCTTCTCTCTCTCTCTTCTCTCTCTCTCTCTTCTCTCATCTCTCTCCTTCTCCTTCTCTCTCTTCTCTCTCTCTCTCTCTCTCTCTCTCTCTCTCTCTCTCTCTCTCCGTATTATATATATATAATATATATATACATACCTATTATATATTATATATATATGAGTGTATTATTATATTATATATATATATGTATAGTATATATATATAATATATAGGGAGATGTTATTCGTGCATAGTTGTGCCATTGACGACTGAAGTAACCCGTAGTAACGATTTTTTAATCTTAAAGATTTCTCATTGATCCAGTCTGGACAATATGCTCCAGCCTGGACGATGATTGTATTATATTATATTATTGCTGTATTTATTATCAAAACTTAGGGAATTATAGAGGTTATAATTATTTTCTCTCTTTTTTTTAGTTTGGATATATGATTTGATATATAATAATATTATAAAATAAACACTTTTGTTAAATTCTAAAAAGTACATGATTGTACCATAACATTGTAATAAGCAAATTCATAAATACTCGAGGACTTTGGAGAACTGGAAGTTAGATATCCAGAAGTTCCGGTTTCATATCGGAAAGAACCAGCAAACTACTGAGTAATTGAACAAACCCCTCTTGGAAATTGAAAGGGTGAGTTCAATAAAGTAATAAAGTACATGTAAAATTATATGAAATATACTGTCATAAATGAAGATAGAGTGTGATAGTAATCCCCTTTATTATTTATTGACAGGGTTTCAATTGCGGGTTTTCAATCTTCGATTTTAATTTTGGGACAATTTGTAGTTCTGGTCTCAATTTCAGTTCCTGGTTACAATCTTTGATTTCATTCCTGTTTGAATTCAGCTCTTTTGTTTATCCCCAAAAATCTTCAGTTAAGTGTGATATATTAGTCATAATCGAGTCAGAATTTCTATTTCCTCCCTTACTTCATTGCACGAATGATATTTGGATTCGTTTGGTTTCCACTCTTGAATCTGATCCTGAACTTATGTACATAATCATAATACATTGGATTTTAAGTATAATTCCAATGTATTTATCTAATTAAAATATATTATATAATCCAATTCATATAACTTTTACTATAGTTTTGTTGGGAGTGGATTGTGTTATCTTTATATGTTCACAAACCTCCCACATGTATATATTTAGAACGAATTCAGTAAACATAAACTTTTTCTAGTGTGTCTATATCCTTAGATTTTGATTCTATATTGAACTGTTATTATATTTTTATTCTTTACTAGCTAAAAATATCTGATTAGACTCCACGAAAATATGATTAGACTTCATTGATAGATAGATCCGGAAACACTATAGTTAAGTAAACCCTTCATTTGGGGTTAAGACCTGTAAAGTGTATCCCAATTGTTTATTCCCCTTGAAAAACTCACAATCCTCCCTGAATAGTCACCCAAGTAAGCAGGCCAACGGAGTCCGGAGACAATCTCCCTCCGTTACGGAAATAGCCTAATCTGCTCCGTAACACCTCTGATGGTGTAGGTTGGTTGCCTGTGCTTACTAGACATTCAAACCACACATCTAATCGAACATCACTTAATTGACGATCTACTGTCTTATTATATCTTTTGACTCCGAATATTCCAATCTTCTTCGACCATGACTCTACGAGAATTAAGTTGGAGAGATGGCACGCTTCCAGTCGGGTATCTGAGTGGTCGGTCCAGCGTGCTGCTTCCGCAACATAAATTAAAAATTAAGTGGCGCGAACAGGGACTCTGTTGAGTTCCTGCGCTTGCGTGCACTAGGATTGTGACTCTCGTATCAGCATACACATCTTATTTTTGAAGGATAATCTCAGTGTTCAGTTCTCTCAAGAAATCTTCTTCTTTTACTACATTGGAGCAGATTGCAAGAGTTAGTTAGGGATTTAACCCTCCAATACTTTAATTTTCTTATTTTTACATTAACAAAAATTTAACATGTCTGAAAAAAATCAAAACACAGACTGGAACAATTATCTACTTCTATACTAAGAGAATTTGGACTGTTGATCCTAACTCATCTAATCCACGTTATTAGGAACAGTTCTGGTGATACAAAAGATAACATCAATTAAAATAAATGTAGGAATGATGATAGAGTGGAATGATGATATATATAAATATATGGTAGAAGTCCACCAACTCTGACCACTCTCTTGTGGTTCCTATACAAATAATATGGTTTCTAACTGACAAGACCTATTCTATCTATTATGATGCCTTGTTATTAAACTTAAAAAAGCAATGGGTCCAAGAAAATATATATATAATCTCTATATTGAACACAGTATACTGTTCCGCTGAGGTCATATGTAATACCCTCTGACTTGAGTATCTTAAATTGCAAATACGCTAAAGAATACCACTTCTTTCTATGATCGTGAAGTATAACCCTTCTTAGTCCTAATAAACCACGCTATCATTCTAGTTATGTTGAAAACTTCTCTATATATATGTCAATCCTTATACTTATTCTGAATCCTAATTGCTTATATATGTTAACCTGGTATGCAAATCTAAGCTTCTTCCTAACCCAAACTTTTGCCTAATCCTAGTCGTTCTTCATAATTCTAACCACCTCAGTAATATTTACGTTATCCCCCATATATATATTTTCCAGACATGGGTAGAGCACTAGAGAAACTTTGTCCCCAATAAACAGAGGAGAATCTGACTTCTCCGAGAAATATAATAGGTTGCTACAACCCCACCGAGACCAAATCCCAGTAAATCAGTATCCGGAGCACCAGATGTCTATTGACCCTCAGTCGTATTCTGGTTGTTTTCCACAAGGATTACCACAAACGACAATTTGAACGTTGATTTCCACGATCGAAATGAACCTTCTATGTATTCAGGGCCACAAATGAAACAGAGACTTGACATGCTGGAGGAGGCCATTGTACTCCTTACACAGTTGCTCAAAAACTCTCAAAAACTTAAGGTGGTGGACCCTGGAAAATTTAAATATGAATCAGAACAAGATCTCTTAATCTACTTGGCTGATTTTGAGGCGTACTGTAGCCTTCATTATCCCAATGCCCATCACCAATGGTTGAGACTGCTAGGACGACAGCTAGAAGGCAAATTTCTTCACATATATCGTGAAATCATAAAAGATAACCGGGAATACTTCTCTGTACGGGATAATCTTGTATGCTGGTATCGAGATGAGGAACGTAAGAAGAAAGAGTATAGAATACAGAAGTATCATGCCGCTCATCGATACCCCAACGAGAGCCTTAAAATGTTTGCCCTTCGGTTGGAACGCCTGGCTAGTCAAGCATATCCTGGATATGATATGAGAGATCATGATTCTCTTAGAATAGCTTTCCTTTGTAGTTTGCCTCCATATATTGAAACATTCGTCCGTCAATATATAAAAATGATGGAGTTGGACGGTTATAGTAGAGCTTCCTGGGAGAATATTGTGAATTTTGCAGACTCTTTAGACAGTGAGAATACTGCTTTTCCAAATTCCATGTCCCAATCAACCCCTCTTGAAATCGACCCATCCAAATATTCCCAAGCTGACCGGGAGGTTGATCTAAACGAATCATTGGAGTCAGTAGTACAAATCAATACTACCCTTCCTGGATGGACTGATGTTCTACGGAAAAAAGTCGAACAACGAAAAACTAAGTCATCAGTTAAAACTAATCATCGCCCTACCAATGTCAGCCAACGTAATCCTCCGGAAAGGAATAACTACAGTCGTTCTTTCCATAACAAGGTTCGTAGTTCACCACGGAGCGAGGACCGTTCCAGGGCTACTAATACTCGCAACGTAATTCGAAATGTTCGGTCCGGATCTGAGGATCGAAGGAATCTCCTCTGTGATTACTGTGAGAAGAGAGGACACGAAATGCAGGATTGCTATAAGTACCTTGGAGTCTGTAGCTACTGCAAGAAAACCGGCCATCTAAATACCGAATGTCGGGCTAGGAATTCCCCTCCATCATCTCCCGTAAATAACCGAAAAGTAGTATGTCCCTTTTGTAGAGGTCCTCACGCGGGAATGAGGTGTACTCAACGCACCCCTCCCAGATCCAGTAATCCTGACCGAACTCCACCTAAAGAATACCTTCAAGGAGCTGTAAAGAAGGTATATTCGAGATCATCTTATCTCCCTGAAGCCCCAGAAAATGTAATAATGGCTAAACCAACTGAGAAGCCGCTTCCCCAACGCCTATTTTTGGATCCTTGTGAGTATTGCAATGTATCTCATTATGAGGGTCGGTGCAAAGGGGGGTTTGCTGAATCTCACCAGGAAAAACAGTTAAACGAATAGTCCCCGCAGATTTGAGTCACTCTGTGGAAAAGGACATTGTAAATGACTCTGCGAAAAACCTTGATGATCTTTCTTTTAAACATGATGGAAAGACTCACATGAATAAAGTTTTGTATCCCCTTTGTTCCTATTGTTCCTTTGCTAGTGAGGACATGGTCGTCGCCATTAACTTGTGTCAGGCTGATATAGACCAATTGGTCGTCTGTGTCAAGTTGGATGATCATGATGCTCCCATTTATGATTGCCTTGTAGATAGTGGGGCGGGAGTAAATTTAATAAGTTCCGAGATTGTCCCTCTACTAGGGAAGTCCAAAGAGCTTTTAAATTCACAAAACATAGGAGTGAAGGCTATTAGTGGTTTCGGAAACAAAGAAAGGATTCCCATTGTTCATTATGTAAACCTAATCCTGAGGTTTAACATGGGTTTTGAAACTCATCCTTCAGCCTTCTTTATAGTTCCACAGGAATACATGGTGGATAACCCATTGATACTTGGTACTTGTGCTCTGAGGGATAACCACCTATTACCTGACATGTCCCGAAAACAACTGATTCATCTTCAAGGGAAAAAATTGACTGTGGTAGCCGATGGCATTTCAACTTGTACCCGGTCCAATTTGAAGTCTTCCACCATACAGGTGAAAAACATATCGGTAGTTAATACTAATATTAACGATAATGATGTCATCTACGACCAAAATAATGATCGTACCCTTCGATACTTATTGAAGGGCTTTAAGAAAAATGTTAACAATATAAATTGGCAACAAGTACCCAAATCATACAAAAGTCATTCTAAACAGATTGTCTTGGAAAATGATATTTTGTATTACAGAACTACGTCTGGGGATCTGTTATATGCGATTTCTTTGGACTTACTGATGCACATAGTTTTGGGCCTCCATGTATCCTGTGCCCACATAGGTCGGAACAAGCTGCTCCAGTTAGTATATAAGCAATTTTGGCATCCTAGGGTCAACCAGGTAATTTCTGATGTAGTGCGGTGTTGTCCTGTTTGCCAGATGCAGAAGAATTTTTCTTCTAATATAACTCCCCCCATGTTGAAAATCTTGGCCAATTATCCCTTCGATTTATGTGCCATGGATTTGATTCAATTCCCTAAAACTTTTAAGGGAAATAAATACTGCATGATATTCATTGATCATTATTCTAAATGGGTGTCTGTAGTTCCCATTTCCGACAAGTCCAGCTTGACCGTATCTCTGGGAAACTGGAGCACCAAGTTCTCCCTTTCCTTCCTAAAGTTCCAAATCGTATATTAACTGATAATGGAACTGAATTTACTTTCCAGGTATTCCAACAGGTGTTACAAAAACACAATATTAAACATGTGAGAATATCTCCCCTTCATCCCTCGAGTAACGGTGTCTCAGAGCGATTTAACCGGAGTTTAATTCAACTACTGAAATGTTTAGTTCTGGAACAACCCGCTACTTGGGATGAAGAATTGTCTTCCTCCATATTAATTTATAATAATACTTATCATAGTGCATTGGACATGTCCCCTTCGGATTATTTATTACAAAAATCCCATACTCCAGTGCATACTTTTCCCCAATATTGGAAAGAGGGTAGTGTCAACTTTAAACCTTTCAAGGTCGGTCAAAAAGTAGCTCGTAAAGTAATACGAACTGGGCCAAGCACTGCTCTTAAATTTCATCACAAGTGGGAAGGGCCCTTTACCGTTGTTGACGTGAACCCGAATAGGGTGGCATATGTCATCCAAAGGAATACTAATCCCCCCAGTAGACCTCAAAAAGTCCATTTTTCACACTTAAGGGAATGGATTGAGATCCCGGGTTATTTGCGAAAATACCTGACTCGAAATAAAGAAATTAGTGATGATTTTCCTCGACGAGGGCAGAAGGTTTTTTGTTGGATGGGGAATGATGAAAATTCCTCCTTGATCCGCGATCTTTGAGTCTGAGACTGATGTCAGCTAAATTCTTATGATCAGAGTCCATCGCTGATACCTCCTTGTTCACTAATATCGATGATTCCCTGGAGGAGGAAGCTGATTTTGAGGGATTCTTAACTTTTAATCCTATCTCTTTATGTGACTATATTCAACTGCCCAATTTAACTCCTGTAATAGAGCCCACTTCTTTGGATAAAAAGGAAAACCTTAACTTTAGTATGGAGGAGTTAGTTCCTCGGTTGTCTTCAACAGGCTTACAATCTTCAGGTCAAAAAGGGGTTAAATTCTTGCTGCCTCCTCTCGTAATTCCCATTTCACCTATCCATTCTTCGGACGAATCTAATTCTAACCATTCTAGTTTACCTGAGATAGATTCCGATTCTAGTTTCTCCGAGACAGATTTAATAAATATTCCCACTAGTTCTCCTAAGAGCCATGGTAGTACCCTGGAGGTCGACCATGACGAAATACTTACCCCTGTTTTAGATTATATTGATATGTATTCTCATGAATACCCTAGTAAATTTAAATACCCCTCTATCCTTTCTCCTGTAAGGTTAACTAATAATAATGAAGATCTTATAGTTTCACTAGCACAGCAGTTGGAAAGTAATAATCTGGAAACATCTGGGTTGAATTTAACGGATCCCCCCGTCCTTTTTCATGGATAGACCTAACTATTCCCCCTCAGTCTCTTCTGATGACCTTATGGGTTTGTCAGAGAGAAGTGTTGTGGGTGATTTGCAGGTCGATGGGTCAAACCTTTTTACCCTAGATAGTTCTTCCAGCTCTCAAAAGACGGAATTTTATGGTTTCAGCCCGCCAAGTAGTAATTCTTTCAATATGTCCCCGTCGGGCTGAGATTGGTTTCTTCACTGTCTCGGAGACTAGAATCTCTCCCTTTTCAAATAGTGGCGAGGGTAATTGGTGAATCCCACATAACGGTTACATTTGGATAACAGTAATTGACTTTTTCGGTCATATTAGATAATTGAAATCTTTGGAGAAATGCAATTGCCTATTCCTCCCAGTACTAGAAGTAGAGGAATGGTTCCCAATTTTCCGAATGTAATGTCTACCCCCATAGAATATGTCCGTCACAGGAGACGTACCAGTCTTTTATAACCTTCTCTGTGTTATAAATTGAAAAGTTGATCTTTCCCTGAGATGAAATAAATAAGCTCAGAAATTTGTTAGCTTTGTTTCATCTGTTTGAGGAATTCCTCTGCAATTTCCTTTAATTAAAGTTCTGTTGTCAACCACTGATTGAAAAAAAAAAAGCTAATATAATGAGCAAAATGACTTATCTCAAACTAAGAACCAGATAAGTTTCTCTCTATCTTTCTTAATCTCTTAATATACTTCCTTCTGAACTATAGTATTAAAACTATAAACATTTTCATATATGGAAGTGGTCTTGGATGAATGCTTACTAGTATGTCTGATCGTCAAAAATTTCAAATTATGAGACGAATATCCCTCCTAGAGAAAATGTTCTTGCCTAAGTGATCTATTGTGTGTATGTATTCTCTGTGTATGAGTACAGACTAATTTAAAAAAAATTTACAAACTAGATAAGAAAGTCTTGTGATTGCATTACCCAAAATACAATCAAAAAGCGTTTATACAGTGTATATTATACTGTATAAATAGAAATTTTTATGCAAAAATATAATTTATGGTATATAATTCATGGGAAACCACCACCTTGCCTCTGGTAATAATGTATTTATATCTAAGGTAAAAATAAAAGGAATAAGGAAAAAGACTTCCTCATATTGTTTTTATTTTACAAAAATATAATAGGCCATGATTTTAATTAAAGTTTCATAGGTAGCAGAGGTACAGGAGTTTTCGATGAATTAAGTATTATTGATGATCCTTTCTTCTTACTATGTGGAAAGGAGATCATCGTAATACGCTGCTATAAAAAGTTATTTTGACAACCCCTGAAATATATATTTTGTCCAACTCTTCTAAAGTAAAATTTAAAATTCTATATTGGAATTTAGTCCTTGTTTCCCTTTCTTTTGTTTTAAATAGTTAGTCAGTTTCTCAGAGTTATAGTGGGACCGTTTTTAACATTGTGGGTCCACTCTGAGAAAAGTGAGAGAGAGGAAATGAGTTAGTTTACTCTGATTCATTTCGTTCTCCTGACTGATTGTGAAAAATTATTACCTTAGAATAGAATATATTTGTGCATTTTTTTTTTTTTTATCATTAAAAGTCCTATTCATGGACTCGAATTACTTGCCGAATATATTGTTACTTTTCAGCAGGGGGCTGCGAGCGGAGCGGAGCCAGCAAGGTTTTGGGTGGCCGAAGCCGGAGCCGGAGGCGAAACTTTTTGAGTACTGGAAGAGCCGGTTCGGGCGCGGAATTGGCCGCCGGGCCTGAGCCGGCAGTCGAGGCGGATCCCCTGCCACCGCTGTGGTCGGCCAATCGGAGCCGTAGTCGGAGCCGCAAAAAAGAGCTGCTCCGGACTCGCCAATACAAAAAATTTAGTAATATAATTTTATACTACAGTGTTATATATATATATATTATATATTATATATATATATAATATATATATATATATCATTATATATATATAATATATATATATATATATTAGTATATATATAATAATATATATATATAACAGTATAATATATATATATAATATATAATATATATTAAAGTGGTATATATATATAATTATATTTATATATGTATATATAGAGTATATAGGTAATATATAGTAGTGAGCCGTTATATTATATATAAAAATATAGAAAGTGGATAGATATATATATATATAAATATTATATAAATTATATAAAATATATTAGAGATAATATATATAATATATAATATATATAATATAGATATATGAGGTATATTACCTAATATTGAGGAGATCACCGTCCGAAATCTTATATTACAATATTTCATGAAAATATGTAGTGAGGAAAGTGTTAAAGTAGTAATATATTGTATATAATAATAATATATATATAAATATATATATATATAATATAAGGTATATATTAATATAGTAATATAGTGATATATATATATATAATATATAGATATATAAGTATAACTAGAGTATATATAATAAAAGGTTCGGTACTCTATAGATAAACTTTAATAGAGTTAGTTTAATATCGGTTAAGAGGAAAATCATGTCACATGAAGGACAGAAAATCGAAAAACACGGGCGTAATGTATTTGAATATAATTACTCACTCTGAGAGAGTAAAAATACTTATCATTTGAAGACGTCAATATGAAATAGTGGTGAGACACAGTTAGAGGGAGAGACGAGATCATGTAAAATCGATGATGCAGGGCAAAAGAAGATCTACCTAACTACCAGTTTACTAATGGGGATCACCCAATACAATCTAAATTGAGATCCTTAAATTAATAATGCGACATTTTAAAACGCTAATCCATCCAGACATTTGCTGCAATAAGTTTTAAAAAGAAGGATGAAGCTAAAGGTAATTCAGGAACCTTAATTCAAAAACTCAGACTAAAGAGGAAACTTTTTCAGTTGCCATAAACTTTTCAAATGTCTAATGTTAGTGAAAAATTCAAAATACAATTAATTATAATGAATTGTTAAAAGATAGTGAACCGCGATTAGTTTTCTTGACGAATAAGACCAGGATTTAAACACGTGATGAGAGACATGGCTTAGAAACTGGAAGTCCTTTAGACTGGGAAAATATGTGTAAAATAGTTACTAGAAAGAAGAAATAAACAAAAAAATAAGCTAAAAAATATATTGCTTAAAGGGACGCTTTGTGCATTTTAAAAATGGGGATTACTGAATACAAGGGCAAAGCTAAATAATTTTGTCAATAATTTTATATACCGTATATATATAAAGAAGAATAAAAAAAACAAAATATTTCTAAAACTTAAGCAGAGAAAAGATAAAATACTCAATTTCAGCGAAATAAATATTCAAGAATTTGTTAACTGACGATACATATAAAAGGAATTCGAAAATAACAAGAAGACAAGTAAATTAAAGCTTTAGTTAACGAGATAACGCTCAAAACATGGATCAGTACGATTTGAACAATTAAATAAAGGACAATTAGAGGGGAAGTGAAAGGAATAAGGAAAAGCTAGGTTAAAATGTAAAGATACTGATTTAATTGAATATCAAAACGAAGAAGTAATAGTTGTTTTCAGAAGGAACTTGATAAAACTATGAAAAAAGACTATGTTAAACCGATAACGTTTAACATTGCAAACATGAGATGTGGAGTTCATACTTTGCAGTTGGCAGTGCGTGATGGTCTCTCCACAATACTCATAAAGCAAATCTTATAAGCAGGGTAGAACAAATATAGCAAAAGCAACACGATACCCCAAAATTTAATGGAGAGTACTGAAGAAATCAAGGTTGACAGAGAAGTTCAAATCTGGAGGTCAATAGACAAAGATGGGAGTACATGTCTTTATGACCTCTAATAGGCTTCTAGCAACTAAAGGATAGAAATAATAGTAGTGCTGTATGGAGGTGGCTGCCGGTACTTCATGGAACTTTTCTCTCCCACAGTCAGTGGGAACAAATGCGGAACACCTCGAAGAATTATTAAACACCCATACTTTAAAACAAAAAATATTCAATCAGAAGACTTGACTGCAAGAAATTTTTTTATAGAGAAGAGATTTTAGCAAATTCACAAAAAAATTACATGAAAAGAAGGAAAGAATGTTAACTGAAAATAAATATTTTTGTCGACAATCTTTGTTTAGAAATCTTTCCACAGAACTGAAGAATCTGATAATTTAAAGCTAGGAGTGTTCTTTGTGAACTAACGACTTAAAATGAATAACGATCGAACAGAAAAACTGGTCGAGAGTCAGATAGGGTGTTAGCAGTTTCAGGAATCCTCGCTTGTAGAATTTTGTCAGATGAAGATGAAGAAGTTAAATTTGCCAGATAATGGGAAAAATTGGAGCATTCAGAAGAGAGGGCGAGGGTTGAAAAAAACAAAAAGACAATCTACTACTAGTAAAAGACATTCAGCCTAAATATCTTCTAGAAAAATAAAAGGTAGAAATCCATAAGTCATTAGATGGATTAATGAAAATCGACCGGAAATCAAGTTATCAGTTAAAGAAAGCAATCAATTGACTCCTAAAATTTTGCAAGATGCCGCTTGCACAATTAAAGCTTTGCCTCCTATTCAAGTGAATGTTAAGAGCTTATTTTACTGCATTTAAAAATAATAAAATCGGATCTTAGGACATCGTTAAAGGAGGATTTTATCATGGTTTTATTTTTAAGACAAATTGTGTTTGAATAAATTTATATTACATAATGCCGGCTGTTCAAAGAGAAATTATTTGAAAATTTAGGAAGAAAAAGTGAGATGTAGAATAGAAACTATATATATATGATATATAGTATATATTATATAATATGATAATAATATATAATATTATAGTAGGTAGTTATGGATATAATATATGAGGGGTAGTAGGTGAGGAATATATATATATATATAAAAATCTGTTAATTGAAAATAAAATATATGTAGAAAAAGTAATGCTCATAGTTCAACGAGGAATTATTTTAAACTTTAGGAGGAAATCTAAAATATGATTTTTATCTTTTAGGAAAAAAAAATTAAAAATAAAATATAGTTAGCAACTAAGTACAGGCAGTTCATCGTTCAAAGAGGAATTATATTAAAATTTAGGAAGAAAGTAGAATGAGTTCCTTGTGTGCGTGTATTTTTCTTAAAATGTCTTATTTCTATAAAAATTTTTCTAATTTTAAATTCTTGCTAAAAAGATGTCATTAACAAACATTTAAATATTCATCATACCCTCAAAATTTTGTATCAGAATTAATGATTTCATGACTGTAAAATGGAGAAGGAATTATA
This sequence comes from Trachelipus rathkii, assembly GCA_015478945.1. Classification (NCBI taxonomy): domain Eukaryota; kingdom Metazoa; phylum Arthropoda; class Malacostraca; order Isopoda; family Trachelipodidae; genus Trachelipus; species Trachelipus rathkii. The sequence goes on along the minus strand of JABUQX010044195.1, from coordinate 7,347 downwards.
ACTAGGAGGTCGGAGCCGGAGCCGGAGGCCGGAAAGTCGGAGCCAGAGCCAAACAATTTTAAAATGCCGGAGCCGGAAAGTTCGGAAGCAAAGGGCGAATGTAATTTTTAAAATGCTGAGAGCCGGAGAACGTGGGTGAAGTGTGTGTAAATGCTTGGCCGGAGAATTCGGAGCCGGGTAAATTTTAAAAATGCTGGAGCCGGAGCCGGAGATCCGTTGCAAAAAATTTGCCGGATCCGCAGCCCTGCTTTTGCAGAGTGGATAGAACCGAAACAGTAAAAATCTCTGTCGGTTTCCCAGAGTACCCGACATAGTAACTCACTCAGGCATAGCCAGTGGTTACGTCTGAAGTGTCTCTTGAAGTTTCTCTTGCCTACCAATGGTCTCGGCCCTAATGACACCAACTGTATAAGACCATAGTCATATGTCACCTGGAGCAAGATGGTAAAAGAAATGCAGGATAAGGGCGAGAACACTGGAATATAGTATGAAACCTTATGAGATTCTGTCTGATGAGTGTGAGTGTCACGGGGAGTCAAATGACCAATACTTGACTGGGAGTCTAAAATACAAGCTATAAATGATGTTTCGCCATCCACGAGAGGAATTATATACACGAAATTATTCTCAATATATCTCCCACTTGATGATCCATGTATCTTACCTCAACAAAGTACACACATTATGGTACCGGGAGAAGAAAACATCGTCCGAGAGGAAAAAAGCGACATATTGAATCCATCATTAAAAAAGAGAGTCATTTTAAAGGCGGGATGTACGTAGAGAGGTCACCCCTAATACCAAGTTAGTGTTGAGAAAAAAGAGACCACTTGAAATGACTATTATTTCGTTTATACGAGCTAAAAAGGGTGGATCCAAATTATATTGATTCCTCTTTCAATTTTGAGATTTCAATAGCGTGGTCTTGGATGAATCTCCCGCAGAAACATTCACCGAAGTTCACCTATGTACAACCGAGTCCCGTTAGTGAAAATTTTTACCGCCATCAATTATATGTTCCAAGGTGTAAAAATTATATTTGCGCCCTTTAATTTGAATGGTGAGCGGAACATAGTGTTCCTAGTACTCCACTTCTCCTTCAGTACACAATTAGTCCACTGAGTGAGCCCAAGTCTGTGCCTTCGTGTCCTCCACATCCTTTTTGCAATTGTCATTTCAATGTATCCCTTGACTATGAGTCTGCTCTGGATCCCAGCGTTAAGGTTGTACTGCGTACAGGCTTACGCTGGGTGATGGAGCAAAAGGCTTCTGTACTATTGATGCAGGAGTTCCCCGAAGAGAAAGAATCTGCTGTTCGTCCTTCGTCCCTGTCTAAGGCACAGAAATTATAAATAATTTGTAAATATATAATAACTTTTGAAAAATTTATATTGTAGTTTATATGTAAGAGTCCTGATTGTCCTTCTCTACGCTATTCTATGCTCTTGGCCGCCTCTTCATCACCGTCTTTCTCTGAACGACGACCATGGAAAATGGAGGTGGGGGTTTAGATTTAGCGGGGAAGGATATAAGGGAGATGTTATCTGAGCGATAGTGAGTGCCAAGTTGACGACTGAGATAACCCGTAGTAACGATTTTAATTAATGCGTGTAAAGATGTGTTCATTGAACAGATCTGAGACAATATGACTCCAGCGAGAAGAAGCCTAGGAGGACGGGGAGAGAGATAGGTGTGTAGTGGGAGATGGTATAGGAGATATAAAGTGAGTGTAGGCAATGATATTTAATAGAAAAACTTTGGGAATTATAGAGTTATAATTATCAAATTTCTCTACTTTTTTTTAGTATTGGATATAATGATTTGATATATAATAATATATAAAATAAAACACTTTTGTTAAAATATACATAAAAAAGTACGAGAAGATTGTACCATAAGTGGTGGGTAATAAGCAGAATTCATAAATACTCGAGACATTTTGGAGAGACTGGAAGGTTAGATAGCCAGAAGTTCCCGAGTTTTCATAGTGCGGAAAGAAAACAGCAAACTAAACTGAGTAAATTGAACAAACCCCTACTTGAGAAATGAAAGGGTGAGTTCAAAATAAAAGTAATAAAAGTACATTGTAAAATATATAATTATACTGTCAAGAAATGGAAGGATTTATGGAGTGTGATAGTAATCCCCTTTATTATTTATTTTGACAGGGTTTCAATTGCGGGTTTTCAATCTGTGCGAGTTTTAAGTTTGTGAGACAATTTTGTAGTTCTTGGTCTAATTTCAGTCCTGTTACAATCTTTTGATTTACATTACCTGAGATTTTGAGATATCAGGGCTAACTTTTGTTTATGCCGAAAAATGGCGGTCAGTTAAGTGGTGATTAGTATTAGTATAATCGAGTCAAGAAATTTCTATTTCCTTCCAAAAATGTACTTCCAATATGCACGAATGAATTTGAGTCGTTGGTTCACTTTGAATCTGATCCTGAAACTTATTGTACTAATCAATACATTGGGATTTTAAGTATAATATCCAAGTATTTAATCTAATTAAAATATATATATAATCCAATTCATATAACTTTTACTATAGTTTTGTGTTGGGAGTGGATTGTGTTATCTTTATATGTTCACAAACCTCCCAACATGTATATATTTATAACGAATTTCAGTAAACATAAACTTTTTCTAGTGTGTCAATATCCTTAGATTTTGATTCTATATTGAACTTATTATATTGTGATTCATTTACTAGCTAAAAGATATCGACATGATTACTAACTAAAAATATCTGATTAGACTCCACGAAAATATGATTAGACTTCATTGATAGATAGATCCGAAACACTATAGATTAAGTGTGAGAAACCCTTCATTTGGGTTAAGACCTGTAGATAATATCAAAATTGTTTATTCCCCTTGAAAAACTCAGCAGAGCGTCACTGAATAGTCACCCAAGTAAAGCAGGCCAACGGAGGTCCGAGACAAAGTCTCCTCCGTGTGACGAAATAGCCTAATCATGGGAATCACAATAAACACTCTGATGTGTATTGGTGGCCCTGTGGTTGACGTAAGACATTCAAAACCACAGTCTGAGCAGAACATACACTTTAAATAGCGAAAAATCTACTTCTTATTATATCTTTTGACCTCCGAATTATTCAATCTTCTGATCGAGAGCGGAGTGCGACTCTACGGAGAATAAGTGGAGAGAACACCGTCAGTCGGGTACGAGTTTCTAGTCCCACGTGAAGCTTCTAGCGATCCGCAAACACGAGAATATAATAATAATATATATATAATAATTATATATATAATATATATATATAAATAATATATATATAAGTATAAATATAAAAATAGATGAAAAATATAATATATATGGTTAAAAGTTAATTAACGCCCACACGGAACGGGGGCTCGGATCAAAAAAAAAATTTTCACAGGAAGCCTCTATGATACATAAGTGAAATTCTTAAAGAAATAGAAATTTTTTTTACCTGAACCTGAACCTAACCTACCTAACCTAACCCAAACCTAACCTCGCCACTAGAACAGGTAAAAAAAAAAAAAAAAAAAAAAAAAAAATTCATGTTTCACCAATAGAACATCTATTTATGTATAATAGATGCTACCTGTAAAAATTTTTTTTTATTGATCATGAGCGTGACACCGTTTCTTTGGGAGCGATATCTAACTTTGTCACATATATAAAATATCTTTTTATATATACTGTCTTTATTAGGTAATATATATATATATATATAAGTATATAATATATATATATAATATATATATATATATATAGATATATATAGGTCAAGCTCTAAGAAGAGAACCACAATCCATATCTCAAAGACTACAACAGCTACCAAGAAAAGGAATACATTTGGAATGCAGGTACAATTTTAGTGCGGAAAAAAAGTTTTGTAAAAAAAAAATTAAAAAAAAAAGGGTTTGGAAAATATATATATATACATATAATAATATATATATATATATATATAGTATATATATAAATATATCATATAATATATATATATATCTCATAAGCTAAAATAGCTACAGGGAAAAGGAATACAATTTTTGGAATCCTGGTAAAAAGCTTATTACTAGAATGTAAAAAAAAAAAATAAAAATCTATCTCAAGCATAAAAAAATGAGTAGACATGCCTTTTAGAGACTTTTTATACGTTCTCGTTAAAAATAAATAGACTTTCTAGTAAATTTTTGTTTTTTTTTTAACTAAGAATACCCCAAGGGTATAACCGCACCGATGGCAGGAGTCGGGGTCTCTCCTCCTTCCGGGGAACTACCGGGTAGGACTAATTTCCCCCTCCGGGAGGGTCTCCCGGAACCCCGCTCTTTGAATTATAGAGGGGTTAAATGTCGCGGGGGATTCCTCCGCCCACTCCCTACGGGTATGAAACGTCACCCCCCCTTGTGTTCCCCGTGCGGGGCTCGAGCCCTACATATTATATATATATATATATAGTATATATATATAACCTATTTTATGGAGGTATATATATATAAATAGTAATTAAGATCTGTATAAATATATTAATATAATAGTAAAATAATATAGTATATATTTCCCCTGTGTCAATATAACTCTTTCATTATATTACAGGTCTTTGCTTTTCTTGACACGTGTATAAGCCCATATGGTAGGATCGGAATTCTTGAAGATTAAGCTCTTTAGGTTTGACTGGTGGACACACGGAAATAAATCTACGCTTATTTGAGAAATTAAGAATGCTTCAAAACGAGGAGAATGATAATGGACTTCTTACAAAAAAAACTTTAATAATCTATTACGTCATATGCATTCAATAAAATGATATGTAGAAAAGTAATTTTTTATCCTTTTATTACACATATAAAATAATCGTGGTTAAACTTTCTTAAAAAATAAGTAAATATTCTTAGACAATAAAGAAGATATAGCCATGCGTTGAAATCATATTAAATGTGACAAAAGTTTCTTTAATCAAATAATAATCGAGTCATATAATATAATGGATGTGAGTGGGAGAGATTTGGAACAAGGTCGGAATGTGTTTTACCTGGAGTACAGCCTGATGAGAGATTACGATACTTCCGTAATGAGAACATAAAATAAACTTCCGTAATAGGAACATAAACGAGGAGATTCTTCACTTGCGAATTTTCAAAACAAAGATCAATAACGATTTCATTCACTTTACATAAATGGATGCAAGACTTGATAAATTCTAGCTTTGTAGAACAGAGAGTAATATATGTCACTTCAAGACATTAAAAGACAAGAGAGATTTATGTTATATATTTCTTAACATAAATATTGATATGGCTGCATAAATAAATAACAAACACTTCACAGTTTTACATGAAACACAAACAAGGCTCGGAGTACAAATATCCCCCTCCAGCATAGAGCCATGCACAAACACGACCTTTCTCTCACGACACCAAAGAAAAAAGACTCTCTCAGATGGCAAAGCAAATTACAGCGTCATTCTTAAAAATATAACATTTACAAGCGACGCAATGCACCTGTACAACTTATCTAACACAAAAACTAATTGCGGAAGGATACTTTGTTTTATTTACACTGTATAATATGTAATATATAATATATAAATAGTTATAAATAAATAATATAATAGTATATAAATATATATATATAATATAGATAAATATATATATTAATATATAAATTAAAGAATATATATATTATAGTGATATAATATATATAGGAAGGTCGGGAAAAAGAGAGAAAGACGCTTCCGCCCACTCAGAACAATATTATACACTTGTAAAATTTACACTTTACATGTCTGGAGACAGAATGTTTACTGCTAAAAACAAGCTTAACTTTCTAGTAATTACTCATAACATAAAATCTAATAATACAATAATTAAATAGAAAACCAAACTACTTCATCTGGTAACACAAGATCTTCGTTCGTTATCTTCTCAGCAATTCAGGTACAGGATACAGGAATAATAACATCGTTTTTAAGATTGATTTAACAATTAATACCTTCAAATATATACAGCATACAGATATCAGCATTGAATTCTATCAAAACATCAACAATGACAAATGCAGTTTGCGTTGACAGAGAAAAACCTGAGAACTATTCTGAGAACGAACGATCAGTAGGATAATGAGAACAAGAAGCTTGACTTGGATCGTCTTGAGAATTAGGAGTACTATGAGTATTTGATACTTTATTACTCGAACGTAACCATCTAGGGCTTTGGATACGAGGGCCCTGATAGCCTTGATATGGAACGAAATTACCATCAGAATCATCAGAATACGAACTAGACTTATAAAAACTTGAATTATTTACACTTTCATTTTGATTTTCGAAACCCGAAAAAGAAGATTTTGGAACACTATCTGACAAAAATGAGCGCTCCTGCGAGCTATCATGAACACTTTGTTGAGAATTAGGATTAGAAAATGACCTGTACAGGATCCATGGAAAAGACGAATTAGAATAGCCGTATGACTATCATGCTTCTGCTGAACAGGACCGGCAAATTTTATTTAGCACACTTTGAAATTATGAAGGGAACATAACAACCTTCAGACTCACTTCATCATCTGAATTTACATACTGGTCAGATTGATCATTTACAGCACATGTTTATCAACATTGAAAATGCAGCTTGTTTTCGGATTACCTATTCCTTAAATAAGATGCGAAAGATTTTTTATTTGGACAATGATTTTTGATCTGAAATCGTTTGCGTCTGGCACGATTGTTGAAATTATCGCTATGGACGGCGATTTCACGAGAGTGTCTGGAGACCATTAGAAGTATAAATCCTGATTTTCTTCCGAAGATACGCAATAATTTCGAAAAAGGTCCCTTGTCCATCTGACGTATGAGATATGAGACTTTTTAGCATACTCCCAGCAGGTTTTACATGCAAGAATAAGATAGTGCTACTACTATGCCACTAAGATCTTTCCTATCTTCAGCTTTCTTATGCTGTCTTTCCACACCTTTCTACAAACTTTCTTGTTTCTACTTCTAAATTTTCTTTCGCAATCTCACGAATCAAATTAGTTCTAATAACTATATCTTTTAACTCTTCATGAGTGGGACAATAATTCTTATCAGGATTCGTAAAAGGAGTGACGTAGTTCTCTACATCGTAAGGTAGGCGTTTTGAGTACCCAAAAAGAATGAAATGCGGCGAGTCGCCTATGGTCTCATTATAAGAAGAATTAATACACAATTGAGCAAAAGGAAGGAAATTAGACCAATCATTACCTTTTCCATTCACGTAATGACGTAGATAATTCTCAATTTGCAAGTTGGCACGCTCTATCAACGAGTTAGAAATTGGTGAGCGAACGGTTATCTCCACCTTATTGATCTTC
>JABUQX010044194.1:7500-12500 GCA_015478945.1 Trachelipus rathkii | reverse complement strand
GAGCTGTGTGAAAAGAATCACTCTAGATATGTGAGACACACTCCATACAGAGGCGAAGAATACCATTTTAAAGAAAGCAACTGAGTTGTCGTGAAAAAAATTTAAAAGCACCTAAGAATACCCAACAACTCAGAAACTTGTTTAGAAATAAAATTAATGTGATCCTTCCATTTAAGGTCACGAGAAAAAAAACACCACACCAAGAATATTAAAATAATAGATGAATGTTTTCGAAGAAGATTTATAAGTTGCGTGGAAGATTATGTCTGGTATGAAAAGGAGGAGGAACTAGTTTTTGAGGATTGAAAACCACATTGCTCTCAATGCCATAATTAGAAATTTGAGAAATATCAGATGTTAGCTGCTCCAAGACCGAATTATTACCATAAACTAATTGTTGTGTTTGGAGGGACGTCTATTCAAATAGTGTTGACTGGAAATAATAAAGGTTTGAGTCGTCGCATAGAAGTGACAAGTATTGATTTAATGAGAGAAAATGTGCATTAATTTTAAAAATAGAAAAGAGATCTGGGCATCAAAACGGGAATCACTGAGGAACACTAGCTATTTATCAATTTAAATGATAAACGGTGGCCGTCTGTAACAGCTGCTATAGAACGACCCGAAAGGAAATCAGAGAGAAGGATAGATACCGAAAGTCTGAAGTCTAGAATCAAAGCTTTGTGGTCAGTACTCTTCGAAGGATTCTAATATATCAGCGTCTCAATATAAAAGTTCTCATCCGAAATGATGACGGGCAAAGGACCAACAATAAGAAAGAAGAAAAGAAGATCACCTAACATAGAGCGTTACTTAAGAAGACCGATCTGGTGGTCAGAGATTAGATTTAAAAGATGATGTTGATGTTTTCCAAAATCTTCCTGATTTGCTATGCTGGTCTTAGGGTGACCCCTTTTTTTGGCAGCGATATATCAATACTTGCTGAATGAACTCAGTCTACTTTTTCAAGCTAAAAGGAGAAGGCCATCTGCAACTGGTATTATGAAAAGCTAATGACAATTATTCACGTGAATTGGGTCAGTGAGGTCTCTCTCTGACATTGTGCGAACGCTGAATGGTGCATGCTCGGAAGCACAATTTTGAAACCAGCACAGGAGGAAACATCAACCAGATTAACGTGCGCATCTTACTGTTAAGTGCTCAGAGAGACGATGAAATAAAATAACATCGTTTAGACCAATTATCAATAATAGGCATAGAATTGAGTTGGAAGAGAGATGATGAAGGAAGATAGCTACGGGAATCTCTATGGTTGGAATTAGAAGCAAATGTTTGAAGACGATGAGGAGTTCCGCTTTAGCTGGAAAGTTAAATCGAGCAGTTTATGCCGTCGGAAGAGATACTACGAGAGAGGAAAGAAGAAAAAAGAAACAAACTAGAGTTAAACAATATTTCTGTGCAAAATGTCAGAAAGGATGTGAGGAAAGAAGAATCAGAAAGATTACTGCAATTTTCCTTAATAAAAAAGTTTTATTTTCCACAGAGAATAAATTTTCCGCCGCGTTTTTCGCGCGATGGAAATATAGGTTTGCGTGATTTTCTTCTGGGGTTTGAAAGAAGCGACTGTAATGTCCCTGAAGGCAGCACACCTGTGGCGAATGGCACAAAACAAATGAACTAAACCCAAGGGCTTGGTAGATATATTTGAAGGGAAAATATATAGATGGAATCTCGGATCGCACCATGCCGAGGGTGAATCACTTGTAATTGCGTATGATATCATACTGCCGAGGGACTTCTGCGCGTACACTGAGACAGATTAGTCATTTTATTTAGGATCAGAAGAAGTACGGGAAGTAATCCGATAAGTTAACCTGCACCAAAGTGTCAAAAATGTTTCTTGTCGTACAGTCTGCGTGTCTTTCCTGTGGAAGACTTGAAGAATTTTTTTTTTTAGAGTTGTCACCACCACTCACGGGCAGAGCCCTATTCAAGGAGGGGATGTTTTACGGCCTTAGAAATGCAACAACTAACGTAAATTAGCAGAATGGCACAGACACAGGCTTTGAAGTGGGGGAGATTAAATTCAGCAGGAAACACAGAAGATGGAAGAGAATTCCACAGAACAGGGTACAAAGCTAGGAAGGTGATCCGAGAAACACAGTGAAGGAAAGAGTTCAACAAAACAAGAAGAAGTTAGAGGTTAGGAAAAGTCTAGAATGTTGGGTTTATCTCCAAGACGATCAGGAATAAGAATATGGAGCTTTGCCAACTACTCGAGATCATTATGGATAGAAATGTGGAGGACAAATTCACCAGCTGTATCTTGAGAATTAGAGGAGAGTCATTGACGGTGGTAAACGTTGAAATCACCAATAATGATGATTACATAGAAAGGCAAAAAAATTGATTGTGTTCTAATTTGGAGATTATGGTGTGTATAAAGTGGTGTTTTATCGTTATCGAATAAGCTTTGCTTCCTTCAACATTGCATTGTTAGGTCATCAACTTGTAGTGAGATATTAAGTTTCTGAAACGTGGTTGACAATATCGTTAAATACAATGAAAAAAGAGGAGGACACTGAGATCGTTGCTTTAATGTACAATGGTGGCAAGTTGTAAAAGGAAATTTCCAAATTTCATATTAAATTATAAATAAAGAGAGGAAGCTGGCCACGTATTCCAACAGAGTTAAGTTTTTTGAGGATCTCAGTTCCCCATGTGGTATCATAGACATTCTCTTCTAAATCAAGAACATTAACAGAAGCCATTTCCTTCTCAGAGAATGCCTATCTGGGTGTCATGGTCTTATTGAAAGAAGGATTAGCCATTGATCGTCACTTGAGAAAACCGAATCGGGGGAGAATTAGATAGTTTGTGAAGGTTCTCATAAGTGGAACTTGAGGACCCAACTATATATTTTCCATTAACGCTCGCACGTGTGCTATAAGAGGATGAATATGCCTCATGTTGGCTGCCTAATTAGGGTGTTTTACCTCTTTGGAAATTGAAGCGCATATTTAGTATACCATATATTATTGGGAAGAAACCTCCAATGCAGATTCTGTGCTAGCATGATCTAAGAAGGAGCGCAGAAGCTTGAAGGGTGCAAGAACGGAGCATTGCATTGGAGAAAGCCCGTCAGAGACCTAAAGAGCTTCGTCTTTGCAGCCTATTAAGACTCCAATTCTCTTGTAGAATAAAGAGATGGTATTATATGGGGAATAATTATCTCTCTCTTTACATATGAATAGTGTTGCAAAGCTTTCATAAAAATGTGCTTTAAAGGTTCAGTACACGCCAGAAGCTGCTAGAGTAATTTGTGAAGCTGAAACATAAGACATAATCAGCAAGAGCTGAATCGAAAATTGTGTATAGTATATCTGGCCTGTATTGAAATAATATGGGTGGATGTTTGTTGATCTATCTACATATTCTCTTAACTGCTTTCGAGACCTCAGAGGTGAGAGACGAAGAGTTGTCAGAAGAGTAGTAATTTCAGAAGTACAGCTTCCGGATTCTTCGACTGATTCGGCGTGATTTGGAAGTTGAAGCTTTGTTTACGTTCATTGTGTTGCAGCTAGGGTTCCGTTTGTTCCACTTCATGAAAGATTTCCTCTTCTCCCGATTGACCTGTGAGCATTCCTACCATAGGGTAGGCGGTCGACTACTAGCAAAAGAGCAAGGAATGTTTAATACTGATGCTGAAATTTTACAAACACGGCGAGACCGCATGCTAATTGAGTGTAAAAGTTAATAAAGTTATTAAGTAATAGTTCCCTCGAAATGAGTGTTCTGGTTCGGAGATTTGTTTTTCCTACCTATTGTGTTTCAGGTACATGTTTGCGCACCTTACTCGTTGTCTTTGGGACCAATTGGCAGCTGATATATATATATATATATATATATATATATATATATATATATTATATTATATATATAATATATAGATATATATATATATATTATATATATAATTAATATAATAAAGTTTAATTACAGTTTTTTTTTTTTTTTTTTTTTTTTTTTTTTTTTTTTTTTTTTTTTTTTTTTTTTTTTTTTTTTTTTTTTGCAGAAAAGATCTCATAGTGTGAATGTGATTCAACTCCTTGATTGGAACCTGAAGAGGAATATCCCGCAAAGTCTTTCACTAAATTGGAGGATATCGTTTCTTTCGTTAAAGATAAAGTAAACAGCAAGGCTCCTGTTGTAGTGGTGCTGTCAGGTATGGACTTTCAGAACGAGCGGCGGAAATAATTTCTTCCATGTCGTGAAGGAAGTTTAAATTTAGTTATTTCAATATCGAAAAAACAGTATAGTTCACAAACTTGAGGTTTAAGGAAATATTTTTCTTTTTATCTTAATTTATATTTGTAATATTATGTATTGTTTAAATAAAATGAATTATATTATATATATATAATAAATATAATAAATATAAATTTATCTATATATATATATATTATATATATATATATGGTATAATATAGTATATATAATAATATATATATATATATATATATATATATTATATCTCTATTCATATATTTATATATATATTATATATTTTATATATATATATATATATATATATATATATATATATATATATATATATATATATATATATATATATATATATAATATATATATATATTATATATATATATATATATATATATATATATATATTTTATATATATATATTATTATATATAATATATAGTATATATATATAATAATAATTATATATATATATATATATATATATATATATATATATATATATATATATTATATATATATATATATCTATTATATAGAGTGGGCCCAATCATAACTACTCACAAACACCCGCCGCTTCATCTCCTATTATGACCTTTCTTCTCGCCTCTGCCGAACTCACATTTCTCTCCTTAAGACATTCCTTTACTGACTCATATTCCACTTTTTCTTCGGTCCCCCAACCGGTTCGCACTATCGTCCAATCCATTCGCACAAGACCAGACCAGTCTCAACGTAACTTTCATTTATTCTCT
>JABUQX010044194.1:0-5000 GCA_015478945.1 Trachelipus rathkii | reverse complement strand
AAACCCTGGTGAGGATGGGATAAATATTTAGTTGCCTGAGGGTGGGAGGAGAGGGGCTGAAAGCCTTGATGGCTGAGATTTCTTAACAGGTGTTGGGTGGAGAGTAGAGTGTGCTGGAAGGTTGGTGAAGGTCAATAATAGTTCCCATTTATAAAAAAGTAAGGGGGACTTCAGTAATACTTGTTAAAAATTATATGAGACAATCTCAAATTTATGAATCACATGGCGAAATTAATATGAAAAGAATATATTTAGAAAATTAAGAAATTAAGCTAAAAAAAATAGTGAGCCAAGAAGTTGGATGAAAAGAGAGTTATGGGTACATGAAGGTGGTTAGAAAGTACTACAGATTTAGACGTTTTGCAAATTAAGATATGATACAGGAAGACATACGGGAATAACAAATAAGAAAAGGCATAATATCTGCCGATTCAATTAGACTTGAGAAAGGCATTCGTTGATTCTGTACCCAGAGAGAAGCTGTGGAGTAGTTCCGGAGAGGGATTATGAAGGTTTGAAGGCAGACTGATATAAGTGCAGTAAGAAGTACATACGTGAATAGCACAAGTAAGGTAAGAACAGGATAAAAAACGTGGAATATGGTTTTTTGAGGTAAAAACTGGGAGTTAAGGCGAGTGTAGGTGTGCTGTCGCCCGATAACTGTTTATTAACGTAATTTGGACACAGTCCATTATAAGAGGTTAAAAGAGAGTTTTAGGAAAGAAGATTGAGGGCAGGACATGCATGGTATAATGGCAGATGATTTTGGGCGTGTTTGGAGTGGGAAGGATGGTGAGAGGTTGAAGCAAATGGTGCTTGTGTTTTCGCGGAAAGTTGAGAAGAAAACAGGATTTATATAATCTGATGTGGAGAAAAAACAAGAATATAATAGTGGTAAAACAGGGGAAGGAGCAGGAGGAATTTAATAGTGGAAGGTAACGGTACAGAGAGATTTTAAAATTGTGGATAGATATAAATATCTAGGACAGAATTTGGAAAGAAAAGAAGAAGGTAAAGGAAAGCAAGGAAATTACGAGTAGAATTGAGCAGTATGGCAGGACCGTAAGAGCAGTATACCCCATCTTGAAGAAGATAAATATATGAACAAAGAGGTGGAGAGAGCAATATACGAGGGAGTGTTGACCCCAATAACTGTTGTATAGGGCAGAGACAAGGAGGAGCATGAACAGGAAGAGAGGAAAGGAGTGCATTCAGACAGCGGAGACTATTTGAATGTGTTGAGGACGGTGATTAGAAAGACGAGAAGAGAGAGTGAGAAACGAGACACAGAGAGGGAGAGCGTGGGTGTGGACCACATGAAGAATAAGGTGGAGCAAACAACTGTTTAAAGATTGTTGGGGACACCTGGAAAGGGATGCAGGGGAGAGAGAAGAGCTGCCGATAGGAGGTGGAAGGTGGATGACCCGGAGGGAGTGAGAACCGAGGGGAGACCAGCGGGAAAAAGAGGTGGAAGAGACTCTCAACAGTAGAGGATTTCGTTGTAGGAAAGACACCCAGATGCCTGCCGATGGATTGAGGCTGATGGCGGTGGGATCGTGGATGGATCCGTAGAAGAGTAATGATGGAAGCGGGGGAGGTTGGCGTCCCGCTGACCAGGCTCGTAAGCCTGACTGGGAGAGAATGTAAGATGTAAGAAATATACATATAATCACATCATGTCATGCCCATCAATTTATAATATATAATATATATACTATATATATATATATATAATATATATATATAGTTATATATATATATATATATATATTATATATATAATATAATATATATATTATATATATATATATATATATATATATTTATTATATATATAATTGTTTAAAAAATTCAAACTTCAAAGAGTAAAACATCCGCATCCGCGATCGCCATCCTATTCATTCTTTAAGATCTTTTTCCGCATCCCCGCATCCGCATGCCTCATCATCTTTAAGAATCTCGCATCCGCATCCGCATTCCGCAAACAGTCAAAATTTTGACGATGCCGCCATTCATAATATTAATATATATATATATATTATATATAATATATAATATATATATTAATATATATATTATATTATATAATATTATATATATATTATATAATAATATATAATTAATTTATATTTAATTAAATATTAGTATTATATATATATATATTTGGGAGCGAAAAAAGGCAGGTTTTAATATGAACAGTTTGTAGGAGGATAAAGACAAATAGGAAGCCTCCCCCCCCTTCTTGGAAGGAAAGCGCTTATGAATAGGGAAAATGAAATGATGAATAAAGGGAATCTGCTTAGATTAAATGAATAGGGATGGCGCTTTCGTAACTGAATGAACAGGATGTGAGGGGAATGTGAGAGTGAATACACTTCGAAAATACTGCATATTATGGGCAGTAAATGAGGGGTGATATGTGAGATGTGTGTTTTTTTGTTTCAATGGTGCAAGAAGGAATAGGTATTTTGGGGATGAAGGTCACTTATTAAGGAGGAGGGTAATGGGGGTAGAAGTGAGAAAGTTGAAGAATGATAAATCTGCAGATATAGATGAAATTACCTGGTGAAATGATCAAGAACGGAGGCGTGATGGTGAATGATTGGAAGTTTGGAAGTTGATGGTACAAAGCGTTTTATGGAGTGGTATAGTTTTCAAGGGATTGGAGGAGGGCAAGTAATAGTACCCTTATATAAAGGTTAAGGGGGATAAAGGGCAAACTGTAGGAATTATATTGGAATTACGTTAATTGAGTGTTGTATGGAAGATATATGCTGGTGACTGATTGGTGAAGAACAAGGGCTGCGTCTCGTAAAGTGGTAGAGGATGTGTGGATCAAATTCTTTACTTTGAAACAAATGATTGAGAAAATGATGGAGAGAGAAGAATAAATTGTATTTAGGTTTTATTCTTCTGGAATGTCATACATACCATAAGCAAAATGGGAGGTAATTTCATCGCTGCGAACATGCACGCTACTCTACCTCAAAAAATATATATTTATTATTATTATATTATTATTATTATATTATATTATTATTATTATTATTATTATTATTATTATTATTATTATTTATTATTATATTATTAAGTTATTATTTATTTTATTATTATTATTATTATTATTATTAATTAAATAGCATGTTGAGAGAATTCACGAAGAAAGCACAAAAAAACTTAACTACCAGCATGTCTGGTTGAAATCGTCACACGTGTATGATGATTTAATCATCCATATCTCAGTAATGTAATCGGTTTTATTCAATATTAACCTAAGCGGTCTGATTACTGACAAAGAATACTTGTACCATTCTCGTGACCAGGTTTATCATGTGAACCACGTGTTTATTTCCCTACGATAGTTTCAACTGTGAAGATGATAATGCAGTCAAACAAAGAGTAGCAGCATTTTAATCTTACTTTGAAAATTACCAAGACAAACTTCTATCCTGGACAACACAATAGCCTGAGTTTTGGCAGTTTTGGAGAGTATAATATGAGAATCAGTATTTCTATTACATTATTTTTTAAGCATAAATTTCTTATAAATTGATAGAAGAACTTAACAACTCTCCATTGCATTTCATCAAAATCCTAAGGTTAGAAGCTATATTAATTTAAATATTGAAGAGTGGTCTGACATTGTATAAACAACGGATTAAAGTATGTTTCCCTATTTTTCAAATTTATTTTCTGCACCCTAATATATATATATATATATTACTATATATATATATATAATTTTATATTATATTATATAAATATATTATATATTATATATTATATATTATTATATATATATATATTAATATATATATATATATAGTATATGTTATATATATATTATATATTATATATATTATATATAATACTAGTATATATATATTATATATAATATATATATATATATATAATACCTATATATATATATATATATATATACTATATAATAGTATATATATATATTATATATATATATATATTATATATAGTATATATAATATATATATATATATATATATATATATATATAATATATATTTATAATATATTATATATATATATAAATATATATATATATATATAATATATATATATATATATATATATATATATATAGTAATATATATATATTATAGTATATTATATATATATACTATATAATTATATATATATAATATATATATATATAGCTGTATATATATATATTATATATAAATAATATATATATATATATATAGTATATAATATTATATAATATAATATATAATAATTATTATATATATATTATATTATATATATAATATATATATATATATAATTATATATATTATATTATCATCAAATCAATCATCAATCATTCATCAATCATCATCAATTCATCGATAATCAGCATCTTCCCTTTTTTCCCCCAAGACTGGGGTAAGGTGCGTGACGAGATGCATCGGAAAAGAGAAAGTAGTAGAAGAAATACTGACACAAGTCGAAAAGAAAGCCCTGCCTTACCGCCCCCTCTATACCCTATTAGTGAGAACTCGTAGCAGTCAAGAAAATCCCAACCTATGAGCTTCACGGGACGGCGTGCGGACCCTTACTATGGCATAAATCGTTCTCAAGTGTAGCTTTCATCCCCTGGATCAGGGTGGGTTCACAACTATATCCCTCACAAACACCCCCATTCACTCCTATTTAGCACCTTTATTTCCGCCTCTGCCAAACTCACATTTCTCTCTCTTCAGACATTCGTTACTGACTCAATCCACTTTTTCCGTCGGTCTCCCAGCCCGGTCGATTCCCAACCACTCACCACTGATGTGCATTCCGCTTAACCAACAGACACTCCTTCTCCTTTCAACATGACCAAAACCATTTCAATCTACTTTCATTTATCCTCTCATTTACCCGCGCTTTTCATCATCACACCACATAACTCTCTAACACGTTCATTTCCTCATTTTTAAATCAATTCTTATTGACACTTACACGGGCTCCTTTAAGAT